>JABSTR010003017.1:0-28207 GCA_013339765.2 Haemaphysalis longicornis | reverse complement strand
TGAGGCAAGGTGCTTTCAGTTCAGCATGCTACGGAAAAAAAAAAAAGAAAATGTAGCTAGAGCAAGAAAGCATTAAGACTGAGTGTTGCCTCTGTATTGAGTGTTTGTTTTTTGAAACGCAGAAGGTGTACGACTTCCAGCCAGGACATTGTGCCTATGCTAAGTTAGCTCCGTCGTACCATTGGTTGCTGCAACTACATTGCTGGCAATATGAAGCTAGATTTTACGCACCAATGAGTGCCTGAATGGTGCCTTGCTGCCTTATCGACCTATGTTCATGTGGCTACCTTTCCCCACACACACAGTGTAAGATTGTGTTCCCTTCACCAGCAACAAATAAATAAAGAAATTAAGAAATATATATAAATAACATGTGAATAGAATTCAGCATACAGTCTACCTTGAACATTGCACAAACTTGGCTATTGTGCCTTGTGGCGCACATTTTGAAGCTCAAAGTATTTCGTCGTGTTGTCTTGTTTTGGGGATGTGCATATTTTCCCAAGTTTATGCTTGGTTGGAAAAAAAAGGGTCCTTGACATCGCGTGGGCCAATAGCAGGGGTGGGACAGCTGTGCGTATTGCGCAGTTTTGATACAAATCTTTTTTCCTGCACTAAGCTGCTCCAGAAGAATGACAATTGCGAAAATTGTACCCAACTGCTCCTAGACAGTCTGGAAAGCAAGGATTTTGACTCTCATCTTATTTCAGTGGGAAACATGCCAACTTGAAAATTTGATTTTATAGGCAGCCCCAAGGTGACGCTGTTTCTAGCGGTTTGATCGACTGACCAATTAATAAATCGAAAACCGAAAAATGTCCCAAAGGCCGTTTTTTTGAGAAGCCACGTTTTCGGATTGCTTGTTTTATATTCCGTATGTTTCTAAGGTTTCCTCGTCGAAAACCATTGCAAAGCACCATAGAAAGATACTTATGTCAGCTGAGGTGACAAACTGTTTGCACAAGTTGACAAAAGAAACAGCAGTGTTTGGAGTGCTGTATCTCTAGAACAGCTTATGATCAGTACATCCAAAGAGTCGTCACATCCGAGTCAGGACATTCACTAGGTTACATGATCCCCGAGTTAGAAGATCTAACGAGTCAACACATCCACCCGAGTCATTAGATCCAACATGTCAGTATATTCAATGACTTAGTACATCCATCCGAGTCACTACGTCCAGCGCGTCTGTAGATGCAATTAGTCATTCCTTCTGACAAGAAGAACCGCACGTTCTTGTCTTTCTTGGGGCTGGGTGTACATTGTGTTTGTTGGCTTTCTTTTATTTATTGTCCTAATCGTGTGAGCTTGCCTGCTACAGTTAAAGGGGCCATGCAGACAAAACACAAGTTTGGTTCAGTCGAAAGATTGCCTCGTTAGAGTCATACTGACATTTATTGTTATTGCTGTGTATGACAGTGAGCTTGCGAGCCGCGGAAACGGGACAGTTGACACACCAAAAAGTTGCGGCGCAGGCTGCATGGCCGCGAACTGTTCGGGCAGCGCCCGATGGTGGGATTGGTTACTGTTTCATAAGCGAGTAATAATAATGAACGTATCTGAAGTGAAATCTAATGCCGAAGGCGAAATGGCTGAACATGGCAAATTATCATTGTGGTGAACATGCACCTCGGCCATAGAAATGGGAGGGCCGGTGGGGTGTTGCCTTAGCTCTGCACTCATTTGTACAATGCAGTCTTGGATTACAAACTTCAGTGTTCAGTATTTTCAGGGTTCAGATGATGATAAAAACACCTTGCGATTGCAGCATTTCTTTATTTGATATTTTTAGTGACCCTCTACGTCGTGTATGCATACAGCCTACCGATATCAAATTTTAGGAGCTTGTACGAAGGTAGTGCAGTTCACACCTTGTGTTACATTGTTCAAAAACTTTCTCCAAAGGTTCTTTCAATCTTGTTTGTACTTTATACTGATTAAAAAGTGTGCTTGCCCCTCCTTATCCCCCCCCCCCCAGATGCTGTAAATTTGATTTTTGAAGCTCCCAAGATGACACATTAAATGTCCTTAACTGCTCCAAATTAAGGTTCTTCTGATCCAAAATCAAGATTTTGCTGCTCCAAAAACTGCTCCCAAGTCTGTTTCAGCTGTCTCACCCCTGCAATAGTCTTATTTCCTATGTACACAATTCATTGCGCACCACTTCACTTTCACTTTATTGCAGCATAGCGTCGCATCACTTCAATTTCACTGTTAGGAAACAAGCTCACAAAGGCCACTTTCTTTGCCCATGCCTTTTTTTGGAAAAAGAAAAGAAACATTTTTGATGAAACCAAAAGAAAGTACTGTAGCACCATTCTCTCGGGGCGTGATGTCAGGAGAAGTGAAAACAAAAGCAGGTTTTAGTGGTTGGCAAGCTAGCAGAGCACTCAAAATTGACAACCTTCTGGTTTTAGGGTCAGGTCATCGCATTTCTTTGCTAATGCTACCATTTCCCTTTATCTGGCTGAGCAGAGAGGTACTATCAGCGTCAAATGAAACGTAAACTAACAAAGTTGGGAAAAGTGGATTTCCAAACATACCAATAGCAAGCCATTATATGAATTCTACGAACAGTATTTTTATTTTGCACGTTCTGGTCATATTTTCGTGTTCGTGCTTCATTTGACACCGATAGTACCATAGCGAGAATGTTGTATTGGCCAGATTAGTACGATTCAACAATGGCATTTCTGTTGCATGATCATCATTATTTGACGTTAAAAAATGACATGCAAGTGACATTATCGCTTTTTTGATTTTTCTGCAAAATGTGAGCAATCAGCAAAACCTTATGGACTTAGCAGGTCCAATGTAGTGCCATTTGCAGTTTTGGAGGAGGGGCTTGTGCCCACAATGGGTTGCTTCTATGCAGGACCTTGACTTCATGATTGTGGTACTTAATACTTATAGTGGTAAGAAAGGCAGCAGAAAAAATTGGCTCCAGTCCACACTGTGAAGGTGGTTGGAAAGCAAAACTTTTAAACGACACCCACAACAATTGCCCACGTGACTTCATTTGAATTCACACACGTTGGTCTACAAAAGAGTGAAACAGAGATTCTGCCTGCCGTTACTAGAACTCGCAGGGGTGGCGTCCGAACGCAGAAGTGTCGGCCATGGCCGGGCTAGAGCAGCGGACGCCGCCGCTGTAGCCCGTCATGAGTCGGGAGTAAGAAAACAGAGAGGAGTTCTTTCGAAGGGTGAGACAGTGGAACCTAGCCATCCTGATGTGCTAGCTTGGGGCTACACCACTGCGCAACACAAGCGCAGACACAGAAACAATTCGGTCTGTGAGCATAGCGATTCCCATTATACCGATTTAAACTAGTTAGTTTGGTAAGTTGAGAATTGCGAGAAGCTGAGAGAACTGTTATTATCAATATTTATCAGAACTAGTTTCTACTTTCGCCTTTGTAATGCCTCTGAAAAAACAAACCGTATTGGTATCACCAATTAGAAAACGGAGTCCCATTCGTGGCAAACAGTGCGCAAAGAGTAACGTTTCTTTAGCAGCCAGATGTCTGTATGTGGTTTGTACATTTTGTTTTCCCGCCCTGCAAATCAATCCTTAACGTATCTTTGCCATACGGCCACTTAATTCCGTCGGGTGTGGGTTACGCTGGAGGTGCTGTCGAACAAGTTAATCAATCCGTGCAAAGGCAGCGGTGCAATGGACGCGAAGCCGTGCCAAAACAGGCTCACTAAAACTGTACCGCTGCCGGTGAGCAGGCATTCCGCGCCGGGGGAATGCTGGGTAAATTTGAGGCGTCATCTCTAGTGTACTCCGTGAGTGAAACCCTCCCCCCCCCCACCGCTGCCGCCTTCGCCGCGTTGGGAGTTTGTTGTCCCGCACGCCACGAAAGAACCGTTGGCTGGTAGAGCTAGAAAGCTTTGCTTTAAAATTGACGCCAATGCGTATTTCTTGCTCCCACTGTGCAAAGAACTTCTTGAGTGGAACCTCCGTATGGTGGAAGTGTGGGAACTAGGTGAAGTGAAATGTAGTACTGGCCTTTCAGAGCCAAAGTGTTCATTCTCCTACTGAAGATGTATTGTTAAACTCTTGGGGGGTACAAACGTTTTTTGTTTTCTTCAAAGGTGGCTCGAATATTCACTTTTTATTCCTTCCATACTAGATGTGTAAAATATGAGTGATTTGTGAAACATACTACTGTGCAAGGGTAGATTAAGACTAAAATAGAACATGGGACAAGCGCTGACTACCAACTGTTTTATTTGACGGGTAACACATTTATTCTACAAGTACGCGCAGGCGAGATGGCTGACATTGGTAGCTATGTTTCCTTCCACGCTTGCGCGTACTTGGAGGATAAATGTGCGTTGCTCGTCAAATAAAACAGGTGGTAGTCGGTGCTTGTTCCATGCTTCCTCTAGTCTTCGCCTACCTTCGTTCCGTAATGTGTTCCAGAGCTGAGCTCCGACTTGCCCAACGACGTATTCTTCCGCACTACAGTAATTGTATATCAGGTATTTTGCTGCGATACTGCTACCTACATACATTTTCAGTCACTGAAATTCTGCTAGTAATTCTTAGTAGAAGGGTAGCCCACGAGTTTAAAGGGGCCCTGAAAGGCATTTTGAGCACACTAAATGAAGTGGCGCAATCGTTAGATTGGGTCGTCAAGGTCATCTGGGCCAAGTATTACTCTTTTACGCGCAGCGGAAAGCTCACACTTTTGTTGCAAAGTTTGTCGCTTTTTTTCTCACCCTTCCTTCGTGTTTTTGGACGCCGCCATCTTCACATGTCTACATCATCGATTCCCAGATGTTCGTCATGAGCTAGACATCCTGCTATTGGGCGGCTTTTTCACGCACTTCCGGCCAAGAGATGTGTCGTCTGCTCAGCGTCGACTCGCCGGCTGATCTGCCAGGGGAGTGTCGGAGTGCTTGAACATTTTATGAAAAACGAAACAAGTGTAAACAAACGCTTAACCGTTCGTATTGAATGCAACACGGCCATAACACGACATGGATATTCTCTTACCGGAGTACGTTCCATAAAGAAAGCGTTGAAGCCCCGTGGCACTTCGTCGTGCAATCGCAGAGAACGCCCTGAGCCGAATGCCCGGGTTTGACGGATACATTTTTTTCCACTTCAAAACAATCCAGAGATGCGTTTCGAACGAACACAACGTCACAACATGCGTTGCAAGTCTGAACCGCGATTGACAGACGATGGGTTGCCTTCTCCTGCCCGTCGTAAATCGGCACTCACCTGCGCGCGGTGGCGGGCGGGGACGATCAGCAAGTCACAACTCTGACGCGCAAGCCGAGATGGCTTTTATCCACGCACACTGCACATACCCCATGCGAGGTTGAGTCGTACGTCGCTCGAGAAAGATAATCCAGATCATGGGAAGCACTATCCACCCGGCAGAAGACAACGTCGCATTTATCGCGAAACAAAGGCGCCACCACAACACACCACCATCGCCTCCTGTAATGCCAAACGCATCTCACACTTCCTAATGAGAGTGAGTGGTACGCCTGCAGTGCCCACCACATGTCGCGATGGGTGGGGCCCCGAGCTGAACCGGGGATCACGCAACCGTAACTGACTCCTGGGGCGGGTTGTGTGCCTTGTTGCCAAGGCAACCGATGTTTGAGATCGTCAAAGAAAGGCGCTCGCTCCAGCGCTAGAAGCTCAGAGCCGCGCCGGAGCATGTTTTGCCAACGTTGCCGCTCTCCACCACGCGTCGCCCCAAGCTGAACTGGTCATATGATTGAAGCGTTTTGTGCATGGGTTCTGTACCGGTTTAAATTGTCTTTTTCACATGCACCGGCAGGAATTACCACCACCGCCACAAATAAGACCCGGCACCAGCGGGGCCACATCTGATACGGCGCTTTCTGGATAAACAGTGCGCGGTGCATGAAAGGGACCGAGCGCAAATCCTCCCCAGCGGCTGGGAGTTCGCCGCCGATTAAAAGTCACGTGCTGCACTGCAGCAACGCACACCGCGAAAGGGCAAGGCCAGGCCACCGCACACATGCGGCCAGATTTTTCTTTCGCTTCCATCCTTGAGCGGGATGGGCGGAATCCATGGTGTCAACAAAACTTGCCCGTAGCAGACGGCAGTCGGAGGAGCGTAATGCGGAAGTACGTCACCACAGCTGACTAGCGCAGCATCATGGGAGGGATGGTGCTCGCGTGCCGTCAACAGTTGAAAAAAGACGCGGCGCGGATAATGCGCGGTTTTTGATTTAATTTCTCGCTAATACTCGCTTTAACAAAATTCTTGCGGGAGGAGATTGCTAATACATTGTCTTTATTTGGTTACATATCCATGCATCGGCGGAAGGTATTTCAGGACCCCTTTAAAGCCATTACTTAAAGGAACCCTAAATAGGCTTCCGAAGGTCGCCATTTCAACCGCGCACCACTAATAGCCCTTCATGACAACGTAAGTTGAACCCCTTTTAAGAGACACGTAGGGGGAAGTTTCTGTCTCTTCTACGAGATGTCTCTTATGCAGGGTACCATGTTTCCATTGCTAATCAGACCCTAGTTCAATGTGGGACCGTTGCTAAAATAATCAAAAAGGACGACAGCTGTTTCAAAAGATTCATTCTAAATATTGTTTTTGGACCCCAGAATTTATGAAACTTTGTTTGCTTCATGATGTATTTACACTGTTTTTTCAAACATTCTACAAGCTTTTTTTCCTTTCTTGTTTGTGGAAGATGAATCGGATGTTGGGTTCACAAGCCTGGTACCAGAGCGCACAGCTTCTTCCGCTTTCAGGCTATTCATTACGCTTGCAGGACCCTTTAGTGCTTCTTGATTGGGAGCTACGCGAGTAGGAGAGCCCGCATGTGTGATCGCGCTCCATCCAATGAATGGCAGTAAGCTTCAAACTTCTGAGTTGCATTTCCATTGGCAGGGCTTCTATTGTCATTTCATAGCTGACTGAACCACTTTGTGTTTGCTGAAGTTATAATAAATAGCGACTGCAGGTGTCTGTCGTCCACCTGGTCCAAAATGGAAGCAACTGCAATTAGTGACTGGTGGTGGCATGCATTGAAGTTAAAATGTCTGTTACAAGCGAGATTATTGATTAAACGAGCAAGGATGACGTCCCTTATAACCAATCTTCTACATCCAATGTCTGTTATAAAAGAGGTCAATTTATGGGAGTAGGGCAGCCAACCCATGTGGGTGAATAGTGTCTCTTTACCCATTTGTCTCTTACATCAGTGTCTCTCTTATAACGAGGTTCAGCCCCCCCCCCCTGTATTTTTCCACACCTAAAATATTACACCTCTGCATAAAGCATGGGGGGTTTCCCTTTTTTTTCTTTTTTTTTTGCCCCCCACGAAACATGCAAAAAAGATTCTTTCCTTTCTTTCCTTGTTTACCTGCCGGTCCTCCACCCTCACAACTCTGCCGCACTTTGAGTTACTGTTTTGGCCGTGGTGCAGCCTCTATGACCCCCTGCACGAAGCACTGAATTTTCATTAGTCCACACAGCGCCGCTATTGGTGGGCCCCTTTAAATGCTGTAGCCAATCAGCTCTCCCGGCTCTAGGAAAACTTGTGCGGGCGCTTTTTTTATGTTTTTGCTCTCCCTTTACACGGCGGTTCTTATGCGGCTTGGCACCTTTTTAGTGGCCAATCACTCCGGCACTTTGATATCAGCAGCAAGGCATGTCTTAGTTTTAGGGACTTCGAATGCCCTGCCCTGATGGGTGTAGACACCGTCTGTCACACGAGCTTAGCTGAGTATGTAGATATATAGCGTGTCGTTTGTAGGTATAGCGTGTAGATATAGCATGTCGTGAGCCGCTACACGCGCAACCCGCCGCGGCAAGCATCTGCCTGCATGGTCGACGAGGAGTCCACTGTGCGGTGTGTGTGTGCGATACAGTATACACCGCAGCATCTAAAACTCGTAACCGTCCGCCAGAGCGGGACTATTGTTGAAAATTAGTTTATAAATGCGTGAAAGGGGGCGATTGTGCGGTGAAAGATTGCCCGATGATCATCGTCAGTGCTGCTTGTAAAGCGGTGACTGCGGCAATGCTTAGCCTTTTCTGAGCGACCTGCGGCCTCGAGGGGACCTGTTCATTGTGACAGCGCTGCATGCCGGAATGCTGGCGGGCCGCTAGTTGTTGATGGAAGTCTTGAATTACTGTTGTGAGTTAGCATGTTGTGTTAGGGACCCCCCTACCTGGCCTTTTTGAACACTCGAACACTTTTCCCCTATTCTAAAAGTGACGTGCCGATGAGAGCACGGCCAGCGCGAGGAGCTTGGCCGCCTGGCAGTCCAAGTGGGCCGACCGCCAGCCGGGCCCGCTCGGCACTATTAGGAAAAACCTGCATGTCGGCTGCTAAAAAAAAAAAAAAAAAAAAAGCGTGACGTACTGTCGAGCGAGCCAATGGCTGTGCGTATCTCGTACCCGCAAAGGCCTTGCCCTGTTTCTATGGGTTGTCTTGCACCAGGTCGGTGACGTCATAGCTTTGCTTTAGAGATGTGATGAGAGGTTGAAAGCTCCTGGCCTTATTCTGGCCCTTTTTAATAAACGCTAAGTCAGCTAACACTCAACGCTTTTAAACCATTTTTGCAGCAGGACGTTACTTAGATAGTACTCCAGCGATTGCGCACGTAAAATCGCAAGCTTTGGAACCCTGTTTAGGGCCCCTTTAAAGTGGTGATGAAGCAACTTTCCGCATTTGTTCAGTGAAGTTCTCTTCTTTTCCCTGGCAGAGAATGGAGAAGAGCTACTTCCTGGTCAAGCTGGATCCACGGGTGACAATGGTGGCCATCTATGCGTCACGGAAGTCCGAGCGGGACACCTACATCGTGTCGTTTATGCAGGACATAGCGGCACAGATTAGAGGAAACAAGGTCTTTGGCATGCTGAAGCCTGGGAACAAATGAGCTTGAATAAATACATTCTTGTTTGGTACGTATATGTATAACTCATAGTTTGCCTGCTGCTGTGGCCAGTCTTACTGTACTCTGTTTTTTCTACTTGAAAGATCGTATTGAGAAATTTTAGAATTTCGAAATTTTAATTCTACATCTTTTAGGCCTGGAGTTGACGCAGCTTGACATAATTTTAAAGATGCCGTCCTGAGATGTTCCTGAACTAAAATTGTTCCTTTTACATGTCTTTTGGCTCTTGTTCGACAACTTAACATTGCACATTGATAACAAATAATTGAAATTGAAGCTGGCACTTTCTTCTTCCAGTGATTCGGTCTTTCATTTTATTGCTACTTGAAGAGTGGGCTTCAAACCAAGCCTCACTGAGGCCATGTAGTGCTGACACTAAGCGTAAGGCATAGAAAATACCGTATTCTTGGAAAGCACGTTTATCAGTGGTGCTGACGACTTCGTTGCATAGCCAGTTGCGCACATAAATTGCTTTTATTGCTGGCTGTCAAGTATATATATATATATTGGCCTCGAGGAGATAACACTACCTATGTGAGACATCATCAGTAGGATGCCCGATTAAGGCAACCCCCACATTTCCTGTGCTTGCGTGACCCCATGGTTGGGTTGTTGCCTCCATGTCTGCTCTCCACGTGGTTTTAATGCACACGAGACGAGACAGTAGTCTGCTGGCCAAGTAAAAAAATGAGCGCTGTTCCACTTAATGTGAAAGCTGTCAGAAGTGCAGAGCAGTGATTCGCTGTAAAGGGCTGTAGCACGTTATCCGCTCACTGCAACCACACAATACAATTCAAATTTTCTGCCTTCTCAGTGCTCATGCGCCTCCTGCCTGAAACTGCTTTAGCGGGAGTTCTGTTCCTCCCGCACGTGCCAACGTTGCACTGCCACTTTTTTTCTCTTAATGTCATAAAAACCAACCCAATGAGTGTTCCCAACTAAATGAATGTTGGCACTGCCAGTTAATTCCATATATTTGGCCTCAAATGTACCTGCAGTTTTCTTTGCGCTAAACAATCGGGAGATGTATGACAAGCGCCAGCGGTTCACGAGTTTCGAACGTATCTTATGACTATATAAACCGCTTGGCTTTCGAAGCCTCTGGGTTACGCCGCGACGACGGCCGCTACGATGGAACGCCGTGTGGCTCTGCTGGGGTCCAGTGAGTGAGCTACGACGACAAGGTGAGGCCCTGAAGTGCCCTGCACTTAATAGAAGGGTGCCTTTGGATTTTATTCTTGCCACCCGTGAGGAGCTGATGCAGCATCCGAAGTGACTAACTCGAGCAGACTACATTGCCACATATGCCTAGAAGTGCCGGGAGCAAGTGTAATGTGGCTCCTTAGGTACTGCCGTGAGTACCTCTAATTGTGTTTTGAACATGAAATTGTGCAGGCAAAGCACAATTAAATCGAACATAGTGTGCCAGTAGAAAGCGCCACAGAAGGGTAGGATTTCGTATTCCACCTGTGACATCAAAACAATCACAGCACCAGTCCCTCCAATGGTGGCTCTCATGGCCATTGTGTACACTGGTAGCAAGAAGTGGCGGTAGTTCTCATATTTACCTGTGCGAATCTTTTTCACTGTTTCTGTCTACCAGGGCAAACTATTCACTTAAAGGGCCACTGAAGTGCTTTTAAAACCCGGCAAAACTCTACTTTTTACAATTATTAGATTGGTCAGTTTATGCCTGTTAAGCTTTTTTCGTCATTTTTAGCTTGGGGACAGCGGTATTCGTCGTTAAGGGGGCAGTTGGGTCTTTGGGGCCGAAAAAAAACGGTCAAAAAAAGTGTTTTCTCAAAAATGGCATTTTTGGCCTCCACGGCCATTTTTCTATCAGTCTGTAAATTTCCTCATCAAGAGGCACCATATTTTGTTGTTATTATATTATAATAGCATTTTAAAGTGCACCCTACAGCTCAGCTGGCACAGAATTCGATGGTGAAACGACACTTTTCTTGCAATGCAAAGCTAGCATTTCATCCTCAGATATCTTGGCACCCAGAGCAGGTACAACTTTAATTCTTTTTGTTTCTGATACCGAAATGTGTGGAGAATACAATGTTGGAAACAAATTTTTCAAATGGAGGCTTTGGAAAATTATTATTGTGTTCAATTGGCACCAACTGCGAGCCATTTCTGGCAGAGCGCAGGAGAAGCGAAGTTCACTGAGTTATAAAACGACCAAAAATAGCTGAATCAAAAAAGTTCTTCCTATGTTGTATTCTTCAGTCATTTGTCCACCTAGCCACGTGGTAATTGCCATTCTGTATGGAGTGGTTATTTTGTAACTGTGACCCAAAATAATGGCAATTAATCATTAATTAACTCAAAATATAATCAACTTACAAAAAATCTAACGGCAGATTTGAAATCAGCACAAAAAACTCTATAACACGGTGCAGTTTCATTAAAATTGATTGGTAAATAAAAAAAATAGCTCTAATACCAGTCTGCCCCCTAAAGCGCTGGACACAGTACGATTGGTACACGCGATTCGCATGCAACTGATCGTTACGACTGTCACCACGACTAGTCGTACGCGTGAATTTGAGACACATGGCCCGATGCGCGTGTGCGATGCGTCGTCGGCGCCGCTCCGCCCACTGTTTTTGCTCCATGGTCAACTACGACGATCGCTGAGCTGAAAGCGCTGGACACATTTACGACTGGTGCACGCGATTCACATGCGACTGACCGTTACGATTGATCGTTAGGACCTGTTTTGGCGTCGATCGCTGGTCGGAGGAGGCTCACGACGTGCGGACTGGCAAGCCAGATGCAGTCGTGCCCACGACCGCGCTATACATAGTTTTCACGTGACGTCACACCGTCGTCTGCAAGCAGCCGTCGCCATATTGGAGTACTGCAAGGCGGCGCACCATAGCGGTGCGAATGTCGTAGCGCCGTCTCTGCTGTCTGCCTGTGTTGATTTCGTCATTTACGAACTACCGTGCGTTGAATCATGGCAACGCCAGGCGGAAGGAGTTCTGCCCGTCATATTTTGCTGGGCTGGTGGGTCCGACGCGTGCTCGCTATGAAGAAAAAGTCACCATGTGCGACGGGGTTGACCCGTACACGTTTGTGCGCCGGGACTGACACGGCGGCGGACGTCGAGCTTCTGCCGGTTACGACGCATGCGGACATTGAACTATTGGTGCTATCGACAAACTACGTGTCGCTTGCCGAAATGAAAGCCTACAAGGCTCTGGAAGCTCACAATTATTTCACGAGTGGCCGAGTGAGCGGCATGACGGCAATGCGGCTTCCCTCCAGCGCGTCATCGTGTTGAGGAGGTAAGGTTAAATTTTAAAATTATTTCACTCCGCGCCGCCGGGTATAACAGGTTTAACACGGTACCCACTTGTGTGAACCCATCCGTTCACTGTGCATAACGGCGCGGTGCGCTGCTCACTGCTGCAATGCTCGACTCTGCCGAGCATTGTTCACGATGCAAAATATCCTTCCTTTGCTCATTTACCTAAACCAGGCATTTTGCGTCTCTGGTAAAATGTAGGCATTGATAATAGAGCCGAGTGCGTTATAATTTCGCTGCTATTTTCATAGCGAAAATCACAGTCACTAGGGTCAGGAGACAGAAAAAAAAAAAAAAAGCTAGACACCTTGAAGGGAAAATTGTTTCACTGCTCAGACAATGGGCTAAAATTAAATAAACCAACGTGGATATGTTGGCTGTGTAAACATTTTAAGAAACACCGCAACTGTATGGTGCATTTCATTATTCCTAAGCATGAATATGTGCATTTTTCAGGTTGGCCACTCCCAGCGGCTGCGAGAGAAGCTCCACTGAAAGCTTGGATTCTGGCTGACAGTGATGGAAGCATATGTTCAGCGCACTGTACCTGCATGGCCGGTGCAGGTGAAGCCTGCTCCCACGTCGGTGCAACACTTTTGCAATGGAGACAGCAGTGCGTATCAGAGAGTCGCAGACATGTACGCAGAAGACAAATGTTTGGCTTCCTGCACATCGCTCTGGTACCGAGTACAAGAGACTCAGGGACATAGACTTTGCGTCTTCGAAGAAAAAGAAAAGCCGTATGAATGCCCTTCCTGAAATGCCGTTCGACGACCAACATGAAGTCCGCACAGGAGCATCAGCTTTGCCACCGCCTACGGCAGAAGAACAGCACGTTCTATTCGAGTATCGACGATGGAAGACTCCACCAGCAATATTTATGGTGCTACTAGAATACAGTGACAGATTGTGCCACCGAAGCAGTTAGCCACCCAAACTTCGACAGTTGCTGTGCCATGAAGCTCAGTCTGAGAACCTGCCTAAACTCGTCTCTCGTGCTCAAGACACGATTCCCCAACTAGCCATCACCGAAGAAATGGTGAGTCATGCTGAAGGGCTGACCCGGCAGCAGGCCAAGTGCCCGGCATGGTTCAAGTATCGTGCTGGACGGGTCACAGCTGCGATCATGAAGAGTGTTTGTAGCACGACTACAACTCGCCCTCAGTCAGCCTTGTGAAGAGATTTGTTATCCATAAACAGCACCGGTTCTCAACGGCAGCCACACAGTGGGGCATCGACCATGAAGAAGATGCGATTGCAGAATACGTAGCTGTAATGAAAACATGCCACACCAACTTTGGTCACAACAAGACGGGGGTTTTTGTGAGCACGAAATACCCACACCTAGCAGCCAGCCCTGATGGCACAGCAACATGCACATGTTGTGGAAAGGGACTCATCGAAGTGAAGTGTCCCTACACAGCTGCTCATACCACAGCAGAGGCAAGCAGCTGTAAATAATGCAGATTTCTGCTGCCTGAAGAAGTCAATGGGAAGCTGCAGTTTGAAGCATGGCCACGCTTACTATTATCAAATTCAAACACAGTTGGCAGTGTGCGATTTTCCCTACTGTGATTTTGTGGTGTGGACCCCACTGTCGCTACACATTGAGAGGGTACTGCAGGACAAGGCTTTTTTTGACACCATTAATGCAGCAGCATCCAATTTTTTTGTGAAAGTAATCTTGCCTGAGCTCCTATCGGGATATTTCACCAAGAGGAGCCTGGTATCATCAGCTAGTGCAGGCACATTCTGCTATTGTCAGGGGCCCGAACAAGACGAATGCTCGCATGTGACGGCAAAAACTGCATAATGGATGGTTCCATTACAGCTGCATTGGGATTAAGCGGGTACCCAAACAAAAGCAGTGGTTTTGCGATGACTGCTCCAGCTTGGACAGCAGTCAACAGTGATTCGCTGCAGCCAAAATTCCAGCTAATTACGGCTGAAGGGCCTTATCAAAACCAATAAAAGGCAACTACTATTTCAATCACTGTGCCATCATTTGTGACTTTAACATAACACCACTCCACAGATAAATAGAATTTGCGAGCTATCCAAGCAGAAAGCTGAGGACAAATTCAGTAAAAATGTCAGTGATTGAGGGCAGCAGAAAATAATTAAGGGAAGCTTTCACTCTAGAGCAAGGCTTGAATGGAGAAGCTGTTGTAGGTGAGCATTGCCGGACAGTTAAGTTTTAGTATCATTGCTTATGTGCATAGTTGCAGTGCTAGCTAGTAATCGTCATATGTATCAAAGAGGTCATCTTTGCGACAAATGTCGGCATGCATTTGTACGGGTTTGAAATTGTTTTACATGTTTCGTTGCAGTTTTGCACTGTAGTCAGTCAGTAGTCATCATCATATTAATCAATATTGTTGTGATCCTCATGCAAGCATTATATGTGCGGTAGCTCTTGATGATAGCACTGCAGGGCTTTTTTTATGCTAAAGCCACTTCCGTCATCGCTTTGCACTCTGCAAGTAGTAATCATCATATTCACCGATGTCGTTGTGTTCCTCATGCAAGCATTACACGCGTAGTAGCTCCTGATGACGGTACTGGAGGGCTTTCTTTTTTTTCTTTTTTTGTTGCTAAAGCAACTGCGTGAGCCGGGAACTTGGCGGTTGCTGTGAGGCACGTGCTCACAAGTGCTTGGCATTTTCTTGCTATTTTTGCCTCCAATGGCAAACTTGCGGCCAGTAACAGCAGCTCCGCCCTTAAAAAGGCTAAAAAGATATTGTAAAGGTAAGACCAAAATCCACGCAATAAAATAAAAGACAAGGCAATATTTTTAGCAATTTTGATGATACAGTAAATGCAGCAGAGGACTTCCACTCTGAATTGTACAGTTCATAGACAAGTCATTCAAGCTTGAGTGAAATCAACGGCAAACAGCATTGTAGTTCCATGTGCCGCTATCAATGAAGGCAGAAAGGCCGTACTAGACATGCATCACAGAAAAAGGGATGGCGAAGACAGCATAACAGTTGAACTGATTAAAGATGGAGGGGACATCATACCTGGGAAACTCTCAGTACTCTATACACGTCTTAAGACCATAATGTACTAATAAGCTAGAAAAATAATCACATGAAATTGATACAAAGAATGAAGACGTAGATCACTTGAATTGTAGACCCACCAGCTTACTTTCCGTACTTTACAAGGACCATGAAGGTTATCTGAAGCAGAAAAAAAAGCCTGATTTTCCTTAAACCTAAAAAACAAGCTGGCTTCAGAAAATGTACTCTACAATGAACTACTGCCATGTGATCAATGAGATGAGAAATCAGCTGAGTACAACACTCGTAATCAACCAGGCTGATCAACCATTATTTAGGACAGAAAGTGTTCACACAGGTTCTTTCTGGTTCGGTGGAACCACAGATGGACGGGTGTTAACAAGATCAGTAGGACAGGGAAGTGTTTGCACAGGCTCTTTCTGGTTGGGCGGAACCACAGATGGACAGATGTTACAAAGAGAACACAAACAACTGTCACTATTTTGTCTAGGGGTGGCACTGGGTCGTCCTGCCGACATGCAACAAAATCGATCGGTTGTACAGCCTTCATAATATCATACTTGTTCCTCACAAGACCAATCAATCGTTCCACATGGATGCGGACACTAGCAAGCTTTCTGGTGTTGTGCACCTCCAAGGCCGTAAGTTGATCTTTTCCTTTCGTGAAGGCAGGTACATGCAGCTGTACACAGTAGAGGCCAAGAGTGTCCGCAATGTCAAACCCCCGGTCTGCCAACACAAGATCGCCCTGCGTCAACATGTCTAGTACACCGCAGTTCTCTGTGATGTGTTTGTCACTGCATCTTCCCCCCCACCCCTCAGAAATAAACGTTATGACACCCTGAGGGCTGATTCCAATTAAGTACTTGGCCGTGTTACTGCTCTTATATTGCGACCAGGTCTCACTACGTGGCTCCAGGGAAGAGGGCCGCTCAATTTGTACCTCAAAACAGTCAATAATTACAGCAACCTTAGAACCAAACGAGTCTAGAAATGCTTGCGGCATGGTCTTCTGAATTGCATTCCTAGATGGCCAGGAAATCAGAGGTTTTAGCCTCCAGAAGGCAGATTCAGCCACTTTTCGAAAATTCGGCTGACAGTTGAATCAGACACGCCGAACCTAGGTCTTGCAGAGGGAAATTGCACTTCAATTTCATGAGGAACACCACAAACTCCTTAAATTTGCCAAGGCCGTTTTGCTGCGTATGTTTAACCACACACTCAACCATCTGAAAAACTGCAAACAGCCTAGTAAAACTGGACAGTCCTGTGTAGAATGCAACTTTGGCAGGGTCGTCTCGCAGTGAATCCGCTGTCACTTCAAGTTTCTTTTTCGCTTCCTCAGCTTCCCGCAGCTCCAATTCAAGTCTGGTCCTGTCCTCTTCTAAAGTGCTGATGTACTCCATGGTGACAACAGTTTGCACAGCAGCTTCTGTAATAACCAAACAACAGTTAGGGACATGAACATACAGCTTATAAGAAAGTGCAGCTGCTTTTACAAGAGATAAAGAGACTGTTAGTGAGAAAACATACCTTTAACTAAGTCGGTCTCGCTGGAACCTTGAGCACACATCTCCTGCTCGGCATTCTCATTCACTTCAGACATTTCTGGCGAAGGGGGGTCGTCCTCTGCCGGCTGGGTGCCCACACACTGCTGCGCCACTGCTTTGTTAGCCCGCCGATCCTTGGCACGCTCGTACCGACCCGTAGTCTTCATACCCGGTCCGGCACCGTTTGTGTACCCCAAGTGCTGACTCGGCACCCAGTCGGGGTTGGTGTCGTCCATTAGGCTCGCTGGCTTCCCTGGAAATTATGAATCATTAGCGCATCTGCCGCAAGCGAGCCGCAGTCTTTCGGGTAACCTGGCGCGCCGCTGCGTTTAAAATTGCAGCTTTACCGCATGAACAGCCTAGCTACATGCTGATATGAACAGCGCGAAATTGCAGAAGGCACTCGCGATCCGTATGTAGCCCCTGGTCAGATTTTTCAACTGCGATTTAGTATGGCATTATCTACAGACTAAAAAACAGTGCGCTTCGAGTTGGTTAAACTAAGTACGATAGTACAGGATCGAACGGGCTCGAAAGTGGCCCGATGTTCGGGTTGAAGTGCCGTAACACACCGACGGCTGCGTAAGCGCTGTCTAATTTTTTTTTAGAGTTCGCTTAATCTTGTGAAGCTTACCTGAAATAAAATGGCGACCGCAGACACGGACGTAATCGAGGTTTTTCATGTCTTTACGGTTGATGCGAGCGAGCCAGAGACGCCGACGCTCCTCCGACAACGCTTTCGTGTGCCCGCATTGCCGAGTTATCACTTCCGGCAAGCAGCAGAGCCCGATTCCTGGCTCCATGTTCGTCTTCTGCGCGGCGGACTTGCTTCTCGCACTGCAGCCGATCATTGCGCACATCGGCATTGCGACGCCGTTCCGTTATTACGATTCGAAGCGAGAAAATATCGGTACCGGCACACACACACACACACACACTGAAGCCCAGCGCCAAGGCAGTGGCGGCAGCGGTTCAGTTCACCGTCATGGCGGCCACCTATCCCATACGCCCCGGTTGTGACGTCCGTGCAAACTATGTATAGCTACGCCACGAAATTTTCCGACCAACGAAAGGTATACTGCTTTCATTTTTCGCTGTAAAAAGGTAAAAAAGCCGGAAATACGTCATAGGAGCCATATTTTAGTGCTGGTGAAATCTGGTGAAATTTCGGCCAGGATTTGGTGCCGAAGCCCCTTTCCGATCTGGCAACGCTGCTGTCGGGTGGTAGCAGTCCGAGGTGACTTTTTACTAGTTCCTCTTTGATTTACGGTTCCAAGTCGCAGCGGCGCGGGGCAAGCAAAACACTCCTCCTTCTCTCACTGTTTTTCCCACTCCACCTCTCGCGTCGCGACTTTAGGCGCGCATGCGCGACAGCGGGGTAACGGTCGCCGCAGCTGCCGGAGCAACAGCGGCGCCGGTGCGCGAGAGAAGCCGCGGGGCTCGCGTGCGAGTCGTAGCATAGCGGAAATATCGTGACAGCATTCTGAAGACCACAGAAGAGCGGTTATATGCCCCATGCCCAGGGAGGAAGAGCAGCAAGAAGTGATTTTGCTTCGTGTTAGCAAAAGGTGAGACACTCGTTCGTAAAGCGTGAATTTAATCTGAACGATAGCGCCGGTGTCGTGAGCTGTACGTATCGTGTTCGATGTCAACTTATGCTATGCCGTGTCGAACATCAGTGCTTATCACGACACGTTGCCTTTGTGCTCGGTCGTATTTTCGTAACATGAATAAAGTGTTGAAGTGCGATTTCTGCTGCCGTCTTACTGTCCCAGCTGCGTACGTACGCCTGCATGGAGGCGCGCCGGTCTCGGCGAGGCCTAGCGGGCGGCGCGGGGCTAGCGGGGCCGGCCGGCAGCGGAGCGGCGGGAAGAAGCGGGGGGAGGAAAGCATCAGCCCCCCCCCCCGTTCCCCCCCATTTTGCGCCTCCTCGCTGTGTTGCCATGACAATTAGTACGCCTCCAAGCTCAAGATGGCGGTGACGTTGCTATGGCAATTACAACTCACTTTTGCCCGCCCAGGCTCGCCAGGGGAGGATTTGGCGCTACGACCACAATTAGGCGGGACGCTGGGTTGAAGGCTAAGATGCCGCGGACTGGTGGTAGTCAGTCAGCCGCGCCGCGCCGCCGCTGAGGGAGGACGTGTTATGGGTGAGCTCTGCCCGGGATGGGCCGTTTTTCTGACACTTTTTTCTTAAGTGATATCTTAGCTTAGCTTCAGTGTACATTAACCAAACTTGTACCGGGTGTTCCCCGAGATCACCCGACGACGTTGAGGGTTTTTTTGTGCGAATCGGATAATTAGTTTTTAATTGGCAAACAAAAAAAAGTTGAAAAAAAGTTTTCACAGAAAACTCGCGTTTAATCATGTGCCGCTAAAATCTAACAACGCTAAAGTGACCGCAATGCGCTAGCGATTCCATAGACACCATTTTTGTGTAAATCGGCCCAAAAATAACGATTTTATAGCATTCTTTCTAAAAACTCCCCCTCACCCTCCCTGCCCAGATTGAACTTTCGCGCGTAACTTACGAACCAGGAAAGGTATAACAAAATAATTGGCATGACGGTGTAACGCTAGCCCACGCGATCATTTTGATACCAACCGCGGCTTAGTTGGTGCATTTTTCAGTGAGTTAGACAGCATGTAAACCTGTGACTTTTCTAGCAAACAAAGCAGCCACCCACGTGGTCGGCTAAGTCAAAAACTAGATTAGATAGGTAAACAGGAGTAACCCCAGCGTGTCCGACATCCCGTCACAAAAAAAAAAGAAATCCGCACAGTCAAAATCCGTGGAAAAATGACGTAATTAGAGATTTTTAAGCGGAATTTGAAAATCAGAAGCATCCCCCAGGACCTGGTTTCGAGTTGACTCACCCCTGTAACTCCTCGCAGCTGCTAGCTAGAGCACCCAAATTTGCACCGGGTGTTCGCTAGGAACACCCGACGACAATAACACCTTGGTTGCAAAGATCGGGTAATTAGTTTTTAATTAGGAGGCAAAAACTTAGAAAAAACTAACTTCTCTGAAAAAACACTTTTTCCAAATTCCCCGTGAAATCCAACCGCAGCACAGTTTCCGCATTGTAAGCCCGATCACAACCACACTAGAATCGCCAAAATCGGTTGGGAATTAACGAGTTTAGAGATGGCTTTCTAGACTGAGTTACAAAAACAAAGGGGTACAGCCACATGGAACTAAGGGCTGTAACTTAGGAAGTAAGCAAGGTAGAACCAAACTAATTACACGGTCGTGAAGCGCCCACCCACGCGATCAAATTGACACTAACCGCAAACTGTTAGGACAAAGTTTTACCTGTTTTTCCGCCATGTAAACTCTTGAAATCAGATCACCAAAGCGGCCACACACCTGGTTGGTAAGTCCAGAAACAGACGCGGCAGAGTAACAGGAGTACCACCGTCGTATTCGGCTGACCAGAACTAAGAAAAAGACACCTCCAATGTGAAAATCCAACCAAAAATGGGGTAAGTATCGATTTTTAACCGTATTTTCAGTTTGGCCGACTTAAAAATTTTCACCAGAACAACCTAACTCTCAGAAGGCCGGTTCTGCCTGTAAGTGAGGCTTCCCAGGGATGTTTGCATAGACTCATCAAGGGTGTGAGCCACGGCCGCAAACAGCGCCTGCGGCCCCTCCCCCCCTGTTGTCCCCCCCCCCCCCATCGTTTTTTTTTTTGTAAGCAATTTTGTTGCGGGGAGGCTGCCGCGTCGCCACAGACGAGCTAACGTATGGCAGGGAAGAAAAGGGGTGAGGCTGGGCGACTCAAGCCAGCAGAGCAGGCGATGGGCATACCGAAACGAGGGAAGCAGCAGCACAAGTCGGAGGAGTTCGTAGCTACCTCCGACAGCGAAAGTGATCATGAGGGACCGGTCAGTGAACGGCGGGGTTGGCGCGGCCCGCTCGGACGGTGCAGGCAGCAGGAGAGAGGAGGTGGGTGGCGGAGAGTCAGACAACCGCGACACGCAGCCAGAAGAGGAAATGGAGGATGCGAGCAGCAACAGCAGTACGCCGGCAATGGGTGCGTCCAGCCATAAAGCAGGGGTAGGGGAACGCACACAGTTCCCCAACCTAGAGGAAGGTACAGAGGAGGAGCTCCTGGTCAGGACAGACTCAGAGTTCCTCAAACAGCTGTTGCAGGCTCAAAATCATGGGCTTAAGAACGAGGCAGCAGGGGTGCTCTTGTCCGCGTTCCAACAAATGAAAGAACTTGCACTCAGGCAGGCTTTAAGGGCGGCCCGCCTGGAAGGGATGCTTCGCGGGGAAAGGCAACAGCAGCCCCAAACGCAGCTTCAGACGCAGACGGATGGGAGGGCAGTGACCTACTGTCAGGCAGCATCCACGGGAGCAGGACTAACACAGCGGGATACTGTTAACGGCGGAAAAATGAGGCATCAAGTACCGCACCGCTTTTGGTAGAGTCGACTGACTCGCAAGCCATACAGCCGGAGAAGGTGGGGGAATTTCTTCGGAAAACGTTCCAGCCGGAGAAATTTGGGTTGAAAAGTGTGGGGCTGCGACAGATTTCGAAGGGGGTGGCGGTACTGTCTCATGATGAGGCAGGTCTGGAGAGG
Organism: Haemaphysalis longicornis; assembly: GCA_013339765.2. Classification (NCBI taxonomy): domain Eukaryota; kingdom Metazoa; phylum Arthropoda; class Arachnida; order Ixodida; family Ixodidae; genus Haemaphysalis; species Haemaphysalis longicornis. The sequence continues at coordinate 6,799 of JABSTR010003017.1, read as the reverse complement.
CTGGCAGAGGCCATTCAAGAATCCTCGGCTGCCGGCGCGCTGTCAGTAAGAAAGGGAGGAGACAGGAAGGCGACCTACAAACTGGTGGGGGTGGACCCGGGCGTGGGCGAAACAGACATCATTCCACAACTGTTTGCACAGAACGAATTGGAAGGCCAGGCGGAGGAGTGTGCCTTCCTGAAGGACTTCGGGGGCAGCGGGGAGCGCACACGGTCATAATCTCAGTGCCACAACAAGTGGGCCGGTAGCTGAGAGCTAGGCAAAAGGTGCATGTGGGGTGGGCGGTCTGTGCGGTGTATCTGAGCCCTAATCTGCCCAGGTGCAAGCTATGGGCACTTCAGAGTGGCATGTCCGGAACGGCAACCCACATGCATGCATTGCTCGGGTGTGCACGACTCACGCGAGTGTAGGGCGGAACGCCGCAACTGCCCTGCCTGCCGGCGCCAGGGTCAACCAGGCTGATCGCGAGCACTCGATGTCGTCAGCCTGGTGCCCAGTGGCTAAGGCCACCAGGTTTTGGGCTTAAGAATGGAATCGCTGAGCCTTTTCCAAGCTAACCTAGCACGATCATATAAAGCCAATGAAAATCTAAGCATTTTTCAGCAAGAAAACGCAAACGAAATCACCCTTATTCAAGAACCATATCTATTGCACAACAACCTCATTGGATTCCCAATAACACACCGAATAATTGCAGCCTCGGCTGGAGCTAAAGTGGCCACCATAATTCACGATACTAACATAGAGGCACTTCCCATTCAGGTTCGACAAACCTTTATAGCTGTAGGCATAACATGGCGGAAACAGAAAATGTTAATTATTAACTGCTATGCACCACCCCGAGAGGATATAAACGACACTATACAGGAAATCGAAGAGGTGTTGGAATCAATCAGCTACGAAAGAATAGTAGTGTTAAGTGACTAACGCAAAAAGCACGGTTTGGGGGGGAAGTAAAACAGATGACAGAGGTAAAATCCTATCAGAATTTTATAATCACAAAAAACTGGTACATCCAGAATGACTGCACTTCACTCTCCACCTTTCAGACAGTCAACGGCAAGAGCTGGATAGATCTTATTATAATCTCTCCAAACCTAATACGGGAGGTCCAGGAAATGAACGTCCTGGATCATCCGACGGCTAGTGATCACAGGTACATAAAAATCAGATTATTTCAAGCCCCGGAAGAGAAATCAAGGATACTTACAATGAAAGGGGAAGAAAATGTGCTTAATAGTCTAAAGGAAGATGGGTGGTTTACCTCAGCGGTGGCAGCAGAATTAAGAACAGCAAGGGAATTGGATAAGACTGTCGACGCATTGTACGAAAAAATCCACAAGGTGCGGGAGAAATACACTAAACTGGTGCAGAATAATAATGAGCAAGCGAAACCATGGTGGAACATGGAACTCGAAATAGAAAGGAAGCGCAAGATAGCTTTGCGTAAAAGATACCAAAAATCAACGGGACCGAAACGGGAGGTGCACAAAAAGAAATACTACGAGGCCCACAAGATTTATGTGGAGAACATATCAAAAGCAAAAAAAGCTAGCTGGAAGGAAATGTCCTCAGCGATGTCCAAGGGGAACCCTTTCAACGTGCCCTACAAGATTGCTCGAAATAAACTCCGGAAACCCCTTGCCTTGGGAATAACCCAAAAGGAAAACTCCGAACGGACGGAGACAGAGGAAACAGTGAGATACCTAATTGAAAGCATGTACCCAACCGTGTCAGAGTTCCCGGGACCAGAACAGCAGGAGCCAATAGAACAGGAGAGGGACGGGGATATTGAGGATCCATTTAACTCTGGAAGTTGATATCTGCTTTCAGAATCTATGTAATAACGTAGCTCCGGGACCCGACGGCATACGGACACCTTTTTGGAAAAAATGATACAGTTACCACCCGGTTTTTTTTTCAAAATATCTTTAATACAGCACTAAGAATAGGATATTTTCTGAAGAAATGGAAAACATCGAAAATCATACTAATCCCAAAGTCAGGTAACACCCCTGAAGCGGATGCTACGAAATGCACGCGACCCATTGCAATCAATTCAATTCCTGGAAAAGTTAATGAAAAATCGCCTGTACTATTTCATGAATCAAAAAGGGTTCTTGCAGAAGCATCAATTTGGATTTAGGCACCTCACGTCTACAACAAACGCATTAAGGAAAGTAACGCAAAGAGTGCGGGAAATAAAAGAAAGGGGAGAGAATGCCGTAATAATAGCACTGGATATCTCAAACGCATTTCACTCCATTAGCGCAGACCACATTGAAGAACGATTGCTAAGTTACAAATGTCCCGGTGACCTGCGTGCGTTGTGTACAGATGCTGTAAGGAACAGAAGGTTAATGTATCAGTGCGGGGACAGCAAGCTGGTGTTCAAAATTGGTAAGGGTTCCCCTGAGGGTTCCCCCCTAAGTCCATTGTTATGGAACATCACGGTGTCCTCATTATTAGATCGATCCTTTCCGGAGGGGGTGCACGTACAAGCGTTTGCTGACGACATCGTAATGGTAGTGGCCGCCCACTCAGGAGAGCACTGGAGCAGAGAGCAAATTCTAGCCTACAAATTGCAGCCGAATGGGCAAGAGACACGGGAGTAAAATTCAATGCGGCAAAAAGCAAAATGGTCGTGATGGATGACAAGTATGGGACCAAGCCACCAAAAGTGGTCATGGATGGCGAAAAAATTAAAAAGGAGAATTTAATGAAAATCTTAGGGGTCGTTTTTGACCCAAAACTCACATTTTTGCCCCATTTAGAGTATGTACAAAAAACAGTACGTAGTCTCAATCACTATGCGCAGTCGCAGGCATAGACTGGGGTTTTGCAGGAAATAAATTAAAAGTGGTGTACAAAAAGGCCATTGAACGGATTATCGTATATGCCGCACCAGTATGGTATTCCAATCATCCACATAAACTACGTAAGCTGCGGGCCATCCAAAGACCTTCTTTAATTAAAATTACACAAGCATATCGTACGGCCCCCAACAACTCATTGTTGTCCTGGCGGGGGTCCTGCCAGTACACCTCACCATAGAAAAAGAAATGGCACTATATGGAATGTTACAGGAAGGACAGTCATTTTATTGGGAGGGGATCGATTTCCAGAAAGACAAAATAGCCACAAAATTCGATAAGTGGAAAAAACACCCGAGTGAAGTAATCAGCATACCTTTTGATGCGCAGTCTAACAGAGACACAGACGGGTCAGAAAAGGAGGAGGGAGTGGGGGCGGATTTTGTGGTTTTTAACGCGGCAGGAAGTCAAATAGAGGCCAGGAAAATAAAGTTACCAAAATATAGCAACAACTTTGAGGCAGAAGGAGTTGCAATTGTCAAGGCAATTGAATACATACAAACCCTCACAGAGGTCCAGTGCATACAAATTCTCACTGACAGCTTGTCATCATTAATGGCTCTGGCGAACCCAGGCAATCAAAACGAACTTATCAACCTGATAAAGGAAGCATACAGGACAGTTAAAGGAAGGGTCACAGTTTATTTCACATATGTGAAGGCACATAGCGGAATATACGGAAATGAAGTTGTGGATGAATTAGCAAAAGATGCAGTCACAACGGGGACGTATCTTGAAGTACCAATTTCGAAGAAATTCATCAATAAAGAATTAACAACGACAGCTTATGAAAAATGGAACAAAATGTGGTTGGCAGACAACAGGGAGGCATCACTGTATCAATGGGTAAGAAATGTAAAGCAAATTCCGGAGCACTTTCCGACAAACCACTTCACATCACAGGCATTAACAGGTCATGGAAAGTTTCCCTTGTACCTTCGGCGATTTGGGATACGGGAGGATATGAATTGTAAGTGCGGGAACACTGCAGAGGACATTGATCACTATTTAAAGGAATGTACCCTCACAAAACAGCTAAGGGAGCACCTAGCGAAGCGACATCGGGGAATAGTAGTAGAGGCGAAGCCTGAAACAGCAAAAGACAAAGGATCTTTACTGATAATAGAAGAGATGATCAAAATAGTGAATGCATTTGCAATGTAGAATGACTTCTGAAGGGCGGAAGTGCTCAAATGCCTTGGGGACGTGGGGCAGGGAAGGGAGTATAATTTCATGGGCACGCTTCTGCCTGCATTCTTGAGCATTGTTTTTTTTTGCCTTTGCCTCTGGGGGGCCTGATTGGAAATCAGGCCTCCCGGAGACAGTTCCCTCTCCATCACCAGTAGCATCCCGTGCACTCGTTTTGAGGGGCAAAGGGGGTTACAAGCAATCCTTGGGAAATTGGAATTTAGGTCGGCACCGAGCAGGTAGGGCGGGAGGGGCCATGCGGTCTCCAGGGGTAAAGATGGGCTGGCTGCCGGCTCATGGGTCTCGTGAGCAGTAACATGCTTTTCTGGGCTGCCCGCTTCAGCCCGGTGGGAGAGGTCTAGAGGGCGGGCCCCCCCGATCTGGTAGCTGCTTAGAAGTAAGCTGCCATCGGCCCAACGATGGCAGCTTCGTCAGGTGGCCGCCAAGGGCGCCATCTCACCGACTACGATGGTTCAGCCGCCGCGCTACTGGCGCGCAGGGTATGTGGGCTAGCCTGAGACCCCCCCCGTGGCGGGGCATCCACGGGGGGCAGCAAGACACTCCTGGGTGCATCTCTCGAAGCTCGGGAGTGGGGCTGGAGGGGAGAGAGTGGCAAGCACCACTCCTTGCCCCCCCGGCCTTAGAGCATGACCTTGAATAGGTTCTGCTCTTCGCTGGGGGGGGGGGGGGTAGGTTGTGGTTCTCTTCGCTTTTGTTTTCTGTTTTGTTTTTGTGTCCCGCATGGTGCTTACTTCCATAAGGGTGGCTGCCATAAGGGTGGCAGTATTTTGTATTTTTGTGGTGTTGGGTCATCACATATTCATGGGGTGGCATCTAGTTGTCTTTTCGTTCTTTCTTTGTTGACATCTTCGGCGGGTACTGTGGTAGCCCTGGTTGGACGCCACAGGGGGTCTTCAGTAACTGGGGTTGGGGCGGGGGGCGTGTAATCCCGTTTTTTTAAGGCAAGCAGCAGGTGCAGAGACGGCGGTGGAGGCTCTAGATCTTCTTTCATCCCTCAAGATTCAACAACGCCGACCAACGAGCTGAATGTTACCTTTGGAGCCCTCTCAACAATAGCCAGGATTGGAGCAAGTTTTGAAGCCATCAGTGTCCCTTTTAAATTTTGGTCAGGAGAGGACGAGACCAGTCCCATCACCGTGGGGGGTGTTTTTTGGCCCAGCCAGGACAGGGAGGCATGGTTTTTCACCCCCCAGTGATGGGCTAGTACACCCCATACACTCGAGTGCAGTTAACTTAAATGACTCTAACCGACTCTGTCGACTTGCACCTGCACACCCCTATTGGCTTTTTAATAAATGCCGCTGTTTGTCTGGTGCCTCCCGAGGCTGTGGTCTGCAGTAGTAGACTAAATTCTTCGTTTTCAGTCTTCGGAGCGGAATGCTCTCTTCTCCTTTCTGTCCTTAGCGAAAATTAGTTTTTTCTGCTGCTTTTCTTCTTGGTTTTTTTATTACATAGTTCTTTTGTGTGTTTATTCCAAAATTTTTTTTTCTTTCTTTTTTTAGACCTTTCCTAACTTTCTTCCTTCTCTCTGGTTTTTTTTTACCGGTTATACCTAGGTGGTACCGGTTGGCAACTTTGCCATTCTTACTCAATGTCGGGTGGCAGTGACTCATCCGAGTCGGACGATTCAGACATGTCGTGCGCGGGCGAGTGCGGACCATGTGGAATTGTAGCGGACGATGCGGCGAACGTCCCTGACGTCACGGGTGGTACCGTGACGTAAGGCTGGCCCGCTTGCAGGCTGGCCTTCGAACAGCCATTTTCCCGCGCGGCGACCAAGTTTGAAACTGGTTGCAATAAACGTGCTATAATTAATTCTGTGTTGGCGGCTGACAGCTTTCAGTTCGATTTTCGTAATTACTGGGCCAATAGGTATTCTTTACGACATAAAAACTGAAAGCGAGAAATTTCGTGTCAGTACTCCTTTAACATCAACTTTCCCCAGAAAAATGTTGCTAAGAACTGGTGCGACCCTCGAACCAATACAGACGCCTGCATTTTGAAGGGGCACCTTTTGCTCCCATTTGATAAACGTCGATTGCAAATAAAACAACAGCTCCAAAAATCCTTCTACGGTCAGACCACAGTCATTTTGGAACTTTAACTCATCGTTGCTGTCTTATACATTCTTCTACGCACTTCATTAACTCTTGTGGACGTTTTGGAAGTTCTGTGTGAACAGCACTTTTGTAGGGAATCGTTTTATGCGTATGCCTCAGAAGGCAATTATGTGTGCAGTCAGAGAGTGCATAGATGACTTCGGGCCGGTGGCCTTCCAGAATTCTGGAGGAGTGTCAGTTGACAATTTTTTAGAATTGCTCAGTTTTTATGTTTCTTAAACTGTGGTGCACTGTGGTGATGACTGCGTTGTTCAGAGGGAAGGAATATGTATAGGTTCCTGTATTGCACCGAATTTAAGTGACTTGGTTTTAACCTATTTTGACAAGCGTATTGCCCCGATCCTTGACTCAGCAATTGTTGCCACGGTTTGTAGATATGTTGACGACTATCTGGTTATTTTAAAAGGGGTCGAGCCTCTAGTAAGTGCCCCTGTTGTCGACAGTGTTCTAGATGTTTTTAGAGCAAATGCTGACGGACTTGGGTTCACGTACAAAATGCCAGAAAACGGGTGTCTGCAGTACCTTGACATATGCATTTGCATGAACCGTGAAAACGTATGCTAGAGGTACAATCCGCGATCTAAAAAAAATTTTGAA
>JABSTR010003016.1:0-61666 GCA_013339765.2 Haemaphysalis longicornis | reverse complement strand
CTAATGAAAGATAAAAACTGGATGTGTGTGTGGACTGAGAACTGTGCCATTAAGGCACGAAAAACAACCAACAGTCATGTATTTCGGATACTGACTGACCACGACCTTGCAATTTTTGAGGAGTAGGCTACTTTTCTTGGCTTTGTAGCCTTCTCTCTCCTTTTGTTATGAATTGTGTTTCACCAGCAAAGGTAGCTAAATGCTTAGGTAACGCGAATGTTTTCAGCGAGATTCATTTCAACGCTCGTAGCCTCAAAATGAACTGTAGCAAGATTTCCACACTACTTGATACTTTGAACCATCATTTCTCCATCATCTGCTTCTCGGAAACTTGGCTTACCTGCGAAAATCGCGATATGTATGGCTTTGCCGACAATGGCTGCGAATACGATCATCGTAGTGGTAGCCTTTACGGGGGCTCTGCTATTTTCATTTCAAAACAGCTCATGTATTTCCGACGCAATGATCTAAACATAAATGCTCCCAAATGCGAATCTGTATGGGTTGAACTCGATCCAATTGGTTCTTCAAATGGTTACAGGACAGTCTTTGGCGCCGTTTACCGCTCTCCTTCAACTAATGCAGCTGATTGCTGTGATGCGCTCTTTCTTGTGCTTGACAAGCTGTCTATTGAAAACAAAAATGTGTTCATTATGGGTGACTTTAACATCAATCTTGTTGATTCTGCTAATCCTGTCACGTCGAAATATACGAGTGGCTTTTATAGCTACGGTTATGAGTCACCTATTAATACGCCTACACGCGTTGTACATCATTCTTCCCATTCCCTCCTTGACCACATTTTTTCTAATCACGATTCCCCAATGCAAGCAGGCACTATCGATTGTGATATTACCGATCACTTCCGTGTGTTCTTTTACTTGCACAAGCAGGAAAAACCCAAAACTGAAACATACAAGCATTCTATCTTTGATCGTGAAAAATGTTTGTACCTTGTATAAAAAAAACTGGTCCAGCATATTCAAAGTCTCGAATCGTGATATCGCTTTACAGTTATTTTCTGCTGCAATGAATAATTCTTTCGATGACTGTACAACATTATTAGCTTTCAATGCGCGTTATACTGCTCTCGGTGCCCTTGTATTTCAAATTCCCTTCTTCTTGTCTTGCGTAAAAAGGATAACCTATTTAAAAAGATGAAGCGTAAACCTCTAAATTCTAATCATCGAGCAAGTTATAAACGCTACTCTTAAGTTCTGTGTTCGCTTCTTAAAGCCGCCAAGCGCAGCTACTGCGACAACGAATTCAATAGGTGTGGTAACAAAATAAAGAGAAAATACAAATTATTTCTGGAATTCCTAAATAATGGTATCCAGCATAAGCCTATTAAATCCATTGCTCAAGGCGACTCATCAATTACTGGACCTTCAGACATTGTTAATGCATTTAACAATCATTTTTCGGCTATTTGCTCACAAATTCCCTCGTGCCCTTATTCTTCTCAGCTTTTGTGCTTCCCCTAATCTTTTTTTCGTCATCCTACTTGTTCTGTTGAAATCGAAGCTACCTTTGCAGGATTAAAGAATACCGGGCCTGGCTTTGACGGTATTCATGGGTTCCATATAAAACTTGTACGTAGAGTTGTTGCGCCAATTCTTTGTTATATATTCAACTCAATTTTTAAAACCGCATCATCTCCGCAGGCCATCAAAATAGCACATATTATTCCGGTACCCAAGAAAGGTTACGCGCGCTTTATGGATAATTATCGGCCCATTTCTATTCTTTCCTTCTTAGACAAGGTTGTGGAAAAACTTATTGAGACCCATCTTTCCGGCTACCTTAAAAAAATCAACTTACTCACCCCTTCTCAGTTTGGTTTTCTTGCTGCCCTATCTCCTAACATTGCAACTACATGCCTAACAGACAAAATTATATCTTTAATTGATCATGGCGACGTTGCGACTGCTGTTTTCATAGATTTCCCAAAAGGATTTGACACCACTGACCATGAAATTTTTTCAATGAAATTGAGCGTTATTGCAATACAGGTCCTGCTCATACTTTGCTGCGCAGCGTTTTTTAAATAGGCAACAAATAGTTTCAGTTTCCACAGCAACATCACCCCCGGTAACAGTTAACACAGGCGTGCCACAAGGCTCGATCTTGGGCCCAATGCTCTTTTTATTTACATTAATGATCTTCTTCGCTGTTTAATCTCTTCACAATGCATACTGTATGCTGGCGACACCACCATCTTCAACTCCCACCAAAACATGTGTACCTTAACCCAAATGCTTCAAGCTGACCAGTTTTCCCTCGAACGATGACGTGTTCTCAACAAGTTATCTATTAACGTTCTTAAAACTTGCTTTCTGCTTTTTAGTTCCCCTCAAAGAAAACTTTCCCCCATCGCTGCGCTCCATATTGCAGGTGATAAAATTGAACTTTGTCGTAGCTTTAATTTTGTTGGAATAATAATTGATTCTTACCTTAAATTTCATGAGCACGTAATCTTCATTTCAAAGAAAGTTTTGTTCAGTATCAGAGTTTTGATTAGAGCTAGGCCATACTTCAACTTGCAAACTCTTCTAACTTTGTATTACGCTTTTGTCCACAGTCACCTAAATTACTGCATTTGTTCCTCGGGTGGTACGTATCATACCCGCATCGCACCATTAATAACATTGCAGAAACAAGCGTTACGCATCATTACATTTTCCCATCGACAAGCAGCATCTTACCCGTTGTTCTATGAGCTCCGTGTTTTGCCCCTACTTGAACTTTATAGCTAGAGCATTGGTATTTTCTTTTTTAACGTTTTTTACGATCACCTTGCTTCAGATATTTTCGCTCAACGCATCACATATAATCTCAATTCAACGCGCTTTGCTTCACGCCAGAAACTGCTACTCCCGTGTATACACACTAACTACGGTAAACATACGATTCAATTCTCCGCCATTTCACTTTGGAATTCACTAACCCCTGAAATTAAATCTTCTAATTCACTTCGCGTTTCTAAATCTAAACTAAAAACTTTCTTGTTAGGCCCTTCTGTTTGATGAAATTGTAACTGTAGTACCATGAATTTTCGTAGATGTGGCATCCGTATCCCCATTTTCGAATAGATTTGAGTTGTAATTATTGTTTTTTAGGGTTCCTGCTTCCTATTGTTATATTTGTTCTCTTTGGTTTTTGTATTCATCGTTCTCTGTTTGATACTGAGTGTTTATTTGCTGACATAGTATTGTAGTGTTACTTGATGCTTATTTATTGTTTAAAATTTTACAATCATCATGGGAGGTCCCGCCTGCGGTTCTTACCTCGGGACCTCATAGTGCCTCTGTACCTATCCACGTTTCATGTTCACGCTTGGTCAATAAAATTAAAAAAAAAACGCCCCAAGTGTCGACGGCGGTCACTTGGAATTGTCAGCGCAACAAAAACTAAATTAGCAAACTTTGAATCTCACGATCAGAAAAACGAAATAGAAGCCGTGTAGACAAAAAGAAATATCTTAGTACAGTTGCTTCAGACGCAAACGGGACGCACTCGCGGGCGGCGAGAGGCATGCTTCCCCAACCACTCAGATCGGCTCAGTGTTGGGAACTTTAGGCTTAGTATCGCGGTGGATATTTCACCGCCGCTACCTCTACAACTGCGAATTACAATACATAGCACATTTTTGCACCACACTAACACCCACTTTTTTGCACGTGGAATTTGTTTTCCGTGACCAGGTTGATTTCGAAGAGCGGCGACAAGCTGTTGCTGCTGTGGTCTGGGCAGGTTCGAACCGCTTCCAGTGCCGTGTGGGCAGGCCTGTGGGCAGGCGCGCCAGCGTGTTTGCAGGCATGGCCGAGGTGCGCGCGGATCGCTTCAGAGTGGTGAAAACGCTCCATAAGTCAGAATGGCTCTGGTCTGTGCTAGTTGGTACATCTTCGATTGGAATCAGCTTGAATAAAACAAACACAAAAGTAAGAGGAGGATACACGACACACTGCTGACTATCAACTCGAACTTTACTGAAGAAAACACCGATATATACAGTGCCTGCTTTGTCCACTTTTTTTCGGGCGAACGACGCGCGGAATTTACAAAGTTAGCACGGCTTTTACCGTAGTTGATCGGGTGAAACGAGCGGCTGCTCACGGGCAGTCGCGCTGACTGCGAGAGCCAACCAAACAACGCAAGCGCCTCTTGGGGGCATCTTTGGGACGCTTGCTGTTTATGGGTTTTCGTGTCCTCCTTACGCCAGGCGACTTTTTTTTTTTTTTTTTGCCTCCGCTGATGCGCCGCCACTTGCGTCTGAACTGACTTGTGTGATTTTTAACACTGCGGCTCCGGCAACTGCGGTTAGCGTGACCGAACGGATTTGGCAAAGCTCAGTTTGCATTAACCGTGGTTATCGGGGTAACCGCAGTTTCATCCGTCGGTTAAAGGTAGCGGTTACACGTAATCGGTTAAATCATGATTAAACGTCTCTGCAGTCACTTCCGCCCTGTAACTAGGGTATAACGCAGCAATTTGCGGTCTTGTCTAACCCCGGTTTGTGTAACCGTGGTAGCCCGTGTGACTGAGGTATAATCGTTGCTTAAATCGATCATCGCGCTTTGTCTGGCGGTGCACGCTCTGTCATTTGATTGCAGCGAATAATTTTAGTTCTAGCAATACCAAATGCATGGATAGGGGTGCAACCGTACGAAGTGACTACAACCCCACTGCCTCGATCGTAATTGCGCACATATACCCACGTGCTTATATTGTAAGCGGTTGCTGTTTCTGCGACAGCAAAAAGGGCAGAGTTTAAAATTTTGGTCAGTTAGGTGCCTTAATTTTGTAATAACGCAGTTTTTCGAAGTTTCTGTACGCAAAGCTTTCTTTGCTTCATCGCACCGCAAGCGCGTGCACGCTGCAGTGCCAGCACCGCTTGAGTCTAGCGTACCGCCCGCCAGCGAGACGTCAATTGAAGCATGAAAAGCGGTGTTCACAAGTGAGGTTGGAGCACCTGCAGCACATTTCAGCTTATTCACGGCAGTCCGGCGCGTATGACGCTGCCTGACAGCGGGGCTGAAGCGCTGCAAAGCAGCGCCAGTGACTTTCAGCGGCGCCAGCAGCGCAAACCATCGATTTCAGTTAATTTCAGCGCAAAAATGGCGCTGAAATGCGCTGAATTTTCCGATGAAGGATGTGTTTGCTTCATGTGCACCAGTCTCCATAGATGGAAACCATTAATTGTACAGCCCAGATGAGGTAATGGCAAAATATAAAATTTTTACTTATGAAATGACTGGACATAATTATCTTACGAGTCGGTCATTCTGCGCCCGTGATTACGTTCCTTTCACACCGTTATATTTCGAACTAGAATAAGTTTGGAAAGTTTAACTACTCTAAACTAGCACTGATCAGCGGAAGCCTTTTTTTATTTCTCCGACGTTATTTTCTCCACCGAAACCTTTATTTGATACCCCACACATACCAGCGGCGGAACCACTTTGAATTTAAATCCTAATCTGGCTGCCCACTCGCCCTATAACATTTCCTCACTCGGGAACTACCTGATACCAGTGGGAAGCATGCATACATTTGCAAATTGTAAGCTGCTTCTCTGCAGTATTATGTATATAAAATGCAATGCCAGTTATGCGATAATCGCTCATATTAGGCAGTTGGAAAAGTAAGCTGTAGCGGCTTTGATGTGGCTCCCAGATTGCGTTTAAGAAGTGCCAATGGTAAATGCAATTCTGTAGCTTTCTTGTTCCTCCAGCCATCGGACAAGATAGGTTTTTAAGATAGGTTACTAGTTTTGGAACAATATATTAGCAAGAATATTGCAATAAACAAACTGTATGAACAGTAACGTACACTACAAAAGAATTGCTTTCTATGAAACCAAAATGCAAATGAGGGGTTGGTCTAGCCAGCTATTGCCACTGCGTGCAAAATTTCCCGCCGTAGACAATACCGAGGAACACTTGTTGCTGAAAAGTGTACTTCGATTTATAATAAAGAATATTACATTTGTTTTCATTATATTTATTTTTGAATATTCCCACATTTTCTACCATTCGTTTTCAGCATTACGTTTCTGCGACTTCTTGGGTTTTTTGCTTTTGCACTTGGGTTTTTTCTTGGGAGGTTGAGGAACCGGTGTCTTGTTGGTTGGGTTCTGATGTTGTGGTGTTCTGGGTACCTCCGGGATGTGGTTGTTGTCATGAGACGGCGTGGTTATCTGTGGTTTGCTTGCAAGAAACCTTCTGGCCTCGTCGGTGTGTATCCCGTGACAACCGCCGAAGCCCTTCAGTAACAAGCAAATTCCACCACCCTGCCCAGGGTACTGAAATAAAAAAAAATTGTAAATTAGTAAGTATACGCCATATTTCGCAACGTGTAAATGCAGGGAACTTGCTCTACTCGTTGGGAGAATGCTGTGTGCTTTACAAACGAAAGATCATGGGGTCTTCTATTACTCGTATTGTGAGAAATTTATTTCTTTTTTCGTTGACTGGCATCTAAGGCTAGTATTGAAAGCTGAGGGACGGTGGAAGGGAACAAAGAGGCGTCGGCCCAAAGCTCTCGTGGCTCATAGGCCTTGAGAGCGGTCTTTGCTCTGTGGTGCAAACATTCCACCTGTTGACAGATAAGTGGTACGAAATTGTGTGAATGGGGCTTACTCCCAAAATGACAGCGAGAGTGCTGAACAGGGCGGATTGAGAATGTAGCCCGTGATCAGTTGTAACGACAGAAGGTCAGGCGAAAATGGGCACCTAACCACCTTTGAATGTTGTGGCGACCATTTTCGCAGTGATATCCGCGATAGGGATCACGTGTGGCCAGCATGCGAAGCGTGCACGCACGTCATCAAGTAGACCGCATCTTTAAATGGTAGCAGAGGATGACCAGGCCAACGTTCATGCGAGGGAAACTTGTACACTGTGGCTGCAATGAGGAGGCAGGAGAAAACACGTTCGTTGTCATCTAATTACGTGGGCACTGGAGGCAGGTGCATGCAAACCAAGGGACATCGGCACTCACGGTAGGCTAGAACCACCGAGTTGTGACGTGGTGGTAGGTTGCTCAGATGCCTAGTGACTGTTGCTGTTCAGGGCGTGGAAAACGGCGTGACGAAGCGTCGGTGAATGGGAATCGCGGAACGCCAGTGGATGCTTAAAAGTTGAAAGTGGTCGATGAGAACGGGCAGGAAGCGTCCAGGAAAGTAAGTGTCAGATAAGTAGCATAGTATTTGTGTAGCAGCCTCAGTTCCTTGTTAAGGCGCTGCAGCTTGCTCTTCCAAAGAGATTGCCTGGGGCGACGGTCAAAAAACATGAACGCAAGAAGGTGCTTCAGCAGATTGTTCTTTGGGTTAGTGACATGGGACGTTGGGGGTGCTTGCTGGAGAATTTTGAGTGCTTGAGGCGAAATAAAGCCGGAGGCGAAATTTTGAACTGTCTTTTTAGAACCAGTGATGACTGGGGAGAGGGTCGGGGCTTTTGCTTTAACGCTCATGCTACTGCCGCCTCTTTCGCCGTGGCTGGGTTGGTGGTGCGAATGGTCAGGAAGTTGCGCTGGACCTGATTGGAAAGGGAATAAGAGATGGTTGAGGAGGCACCATGCCGCCGATATTCCGCTGCGTCCACGTAGTGGCCGTCATGCTTGTCGCGGTATTGTTTATATAAAGCTTGTGAGCGTTGCGAACGCATTTGCGAACACCTAATTGAGCCAGCCGTATAACCTTTACCTACCTGTACAGCCTGCCAGTCCCTCGGCACCATTCATACCTTATGTGGGGATGCCCGAGAGATCTCTGTCCAAAAATAACCACATGTGAGCAGTGGGAGGAGGCGTTGTGCTGCCCAGACCAGGAGGACCAAGCTTCACTGGTCGCCCGGGCGGCCGCGGTCACTGCCAAAACGGTGGCTACTATCGTCAACTAACTCTGCGCCCAAATAACTGTGTTTCTTCTTCTTCGTCGTCTTGTTCAGCCTACGCACGGCTTTTAAGCCTACCTGAGTTGCACATCAGCTAAGCGCAATGTAAAGCTGCCCATGGTGTCCCCCGGGTGACTTCGTTACACCTCCGCCTAACGATGAACCCTCGCACCCCGTCGGTTACCAGACTTATCTCTGTCGCCTCTTCTAACAAATTGAGCCCGCCCTTCGTTGACAGCGCCGTGACCGGTGCGTCTTTGTGAGCCAGGACTTTTCGTCTTGTACTCATGTGTTGGTTCGGCCGTGGCGCCACCCGACGCCGCTTCAATCCCGCCTACCCTGGCCCATAGCGTGTCAACAAGAGGCATCCGAAAAATTTCACCCTCGACATTAACGTCCGCCAAGCAGTCATCGCCGCCAACCGAGTTCAGCCCGCGTACGTCGCTCCCTCTGGCACGGCCTGGCTATCCGCGTATCAGCAATTTCACCCCGGAATTTCCCACCTTAACCGACAAAAACCCCCACATGGGTAACCCAATGGCCTCCGGCTCTACGGAGGGAGTCCTGTAGGGGCCGGCGCGCCAATGGTCTGCGGCACGTATACGACAAAGGCGGGAGCTTCCCACGCGGGCCAAGCCCACACGCACGTCTGGACGACCCCAGGTGCTCATCCCGAGGCGCAAGCTCGCGTGCGCTCACGCTGGCTCAGTACATCAGTCCGAGGCAAAGCGCTATCGTGTCTGGGCCGGTTGCGTCAAGGTAAATATCGGTATGAGCGAAAACGAAAATCAAGCGCAATCTCAAAGGAATCGATTAGCACGCCTTTCCGGTATTCTGTGTAAAACCGAAAAACCGCTGGCGACATCACCAGTATTTGCCAGACGCACGAAGACCTCCGCAAAAAGCGGGTAGACAAACGGCGCACAGGTGCTCATTAGCCCTTCTCAAGCGTAGCCACTTATGGTCAAAAGAATCCCGTCCTTCAGGAAATTCCGCAACTGGTACGAGAAGAGGTTGCTCGCAAGCTTTCTTGTCTACAGTACACAATATAGCTATGCTTCCATTTTGCTGCTCCCATTTGGAGCGTCAATCTAAGCAGGTTGCGCAAGGAATCCCAGCTTATGCCTGTCGCTGTTTTTTTCACGTATGCAGACACCCCCGCCAGGTCCATTGCAACGCCGCGGAAGCTAGAACTTGTCATGGAGCCAATACCACGGAATATGATGCGGTCGCAGCAAGGCCAAGGGTCAGCTTTCTCATCACCCCTGTACCAGTTGCCACCGCGAGATTGTCGAGGCGTACATCACACTATGCTGGCAACACCTGGGCATGCCCCATTACCACCCTACCTAATCATCGTGTGGCATTGCTGGACACGTAGCTCAACTGTCCTCTTAACGTGGTGCTACGCGAGAAAGTTTTCCGTATTGTTACTGTTCCTTGCAGCTTTTCCAACAGCCACCCAGTCGTTTGCTGTTCGAGTCCGTTAGAAAATTCGGACTACCAAAAATTCAACAGCCGTCATAAGCCGACCGCAAAGCAACGCTCTGGCGCCAACCTGCCGTCCTGCCATCCTTCCCCAAGCGAGGTCAGAAACTTCGTGCCGCAGTTCTGGAGGCAAAAACTGCAATGTCATCAAACTGCCGAAGACCTACATTTGCACCATCAAATCCCATTAATGTCACCGTCCCTACTCCAGCGCTCATGTACATTGGAGTTGCCGTTTCTGTTATAGGCTCCAAATTACGCCGGCATTTAAAGAAGGTGACTACAATATATTTGGTACTGCCATTACGTACTCCAACTGCAGAAAACTTATCACGCAGGCAGATGTACCGCTCGAGTAATCATTCAACGTATTCCCTACCTAATCGAGGTCATTGTACTCTCATTGTTCGCACGTAAAGTTACAGTGCGATAGGATTTCCCGTCGCGATACAGCGCCGTTGTGAATTCGAGGTATTCCCGTTGATGGACCGTTCTGCTACCATTTCGTCTGCCTCACCTTCTAAAGACTTGTCATTGCCGAGGATACCACAATTCCCCAGGCTGCTGTGGCGCTCTTCAATTTATCCTAGACTGCTCTCTCTGGGCAACGCGTACCCTTTCCACGGTCCGCCTTGTTCTTCGAGAAACGCTGTCATCGGTTACACTTTGCCATGCCTAATGTTCAAGAGGTGGGAAACACAATTGCTGTTGCCAAAAAGCAGTTTCTGCGACCATCCTTGGCTCCGCGTTCAACGCCTCGACAGTGATGAAATGATCGTTATTATGCGCGGCAATATTCCGGATGTCGATACGGACGAACTCTTTCCTCCTCAATGCTCGAGGTAGCCGCCTTCCCTGGAATCTTTCATTTGTGCTATCAACGCGAAACTCACTCAAAAAGAACGACACCAACTTCTCCAGCTACTACATCGCCTTCAAGCTTACTTTGACTTTCTCAGGAATCGCGGGCCTGTAAATCAATTGTGACGAACCACATCGGCACCGCATCCTATGCACCACTGTGGCAGCAACATTTCTGCATATTCGCCACGGAGCGTCACTTCATTAACGAGCAGGTTGACGAAATGCTGCAAGGTTGTGTTATGCGACCTTGAGACAGTACGGTGGCTTCACCGCTTGTGCTTATGTTAAAGAACAACGATTCTGTCCAATTTAATGGTGACTACTGACCTCTTAGCAGGATGACTTGCAATGATGTTTACCCTTTGCAACGAATAGATGATGTCCGTGGTAGCCTAGATGGAGTGACCTTTTCGCTTCCTGGACTTACAATCATACTACCCTGAAGTTGCCATTTCAGAAGGGGATGGTCCTAAAACGGCGTTTCTTATAAGCTGCTGCTTGTACATATTTAGGGTTAGGCCATTAGGTCTGAGTAACCTGCCCACAATACTCGGAAGAACATTGGACATCCTCTTTCGCAGTTGAACATTTAAGAAATGCCTGTACTACATTGATATATTGAGGTATTTTCTTAAGATTTCCCGACGAATTTCTTCCACCTAGAGCACATATTCACGTCCTTGAGAGCAGCAGCCCTGGTATGTTTAAAAAAATTGCTTTCGTTCGCAGTATCTGCTTACGGTGGCGGAGTTTGCGAAGACTAACAGGAAGAAGTATCTCCGCAATTTCTTTCGCACATGAGCGTATTTAGGCGCATGTATTATCCAACATAACGCAGAGTTTACACTATCAGCGCACCATTAACGAAGCTTCTCTGCGATAACAATGGTGTCTAAGCATAGTCAGCAGCCAGTGACGACGCTTTCACCTCATTGCGCGGGCTCCTGACACCTCCACTTATTTTGAGGCATTTTAAGTTCACCGCTTCACACCACTGAAAATCTGAATTTGTTGAGGATGTAGTGGCTTACGCCAGCTCTTGTCTCACAAAAGCGAAGATAAACTTTTTCGTTAACGAGAAAGAAAACCTAGCAATCGTTTATGCGCTCGCCAAGTTTATACTTTACCTTTATGGCTGCCCCGTCCACGTTGTAACGGTTAACCTAGCATTTGTTGGTTGTCCGCGTAAAGAGGCCCGCCAAGCCTTCTGGCATGGTTGGTTCTTCTGCAAGACTACGGAATTCGCTTCATATATTGCTAAGCCTGAAGGCACAATGACGCCGACACTCTTTCAAGCTCTCCTTTGACATCTGTATATCGGAGCTCATACAGCGCATGTTGCTTTGTAGCTCCCACAACTTTTGACCCCATGCAATCTGAGCAACGCAAAGATATGCGCATCGCTTGGCTTTGCGACTTTTAATATATGGCGCCACGGATGGGACGTCTCGAGAACTTCTTTAGCAGTCATTTCACTTTGCCATGTATGAACAGATGTTGTACCGGCGCAATTACAGCTCCGAAGTACATTAACCGCTCTATGAAAAAACGCGTCATTCGCAGTAGGAACTATCTCCTTGCTACCACAGCGAGCATCATTGCGCCCACACCGGTGTCCCTGAAACCTATGGACGTGTCCGACTCTGCTACTACTGTCATGGAATTATGCATTTCTCAACCAGTATGTCCATTCTTGTTCAGATTGTCAACGCCGCAAATTTCCGCCTCAGCAATCCTCTCATCCCGTGTAGCCACTATTTTGCCAAATGGGACCATTCGTCATATCGTCATTGAACTTTTCGACTCCTCTTACCACGGCAGGAAACCACCCAGTCACCCTTGTGGTTGGCCACCTTACGGGGTACGCCGAGTCTGTGGCCCTACCTACTGCTACTAGAGGTGAGGTTCTTCCTTGCTCCTACACTGATTTATTATTTAACGTTGCGCGCACCGCAAAGTCCTCATTGAGCGGTGTAAGGTTATTGTCCCCGACGTCATAGAAGCCCTGCTGGCCACATGTCGCACTATCCACCGTACCAGAACAGCCTACCAACCACAAACAAAACATCTATCCAGGTGATTCAACAGCACATTGTGAAACATGCTGGCTGTCTGCACTGTATCTGACCATATTAACTGGAATGCGGTACTGCCACGCGTCATCATCATCATCATCAGCCTATCTACGCCCACTGCAGGGTAAAAGTCTCTCGCCATAATCTCCAATTATCCCGGTGCTGTGCTAACTGCGACTAATCTCATGCGCCCATCTAACTTTCTACCACCCCCTGCCATACTTGCCTTCTCTAGGGATTCACTCTGTTACGCCTAAAGACCGACGGTTATCTTCCCTTCGCATTACATGTCCTGCCCACATCCATTTCTTATTTTTAATTTCTATTAATGTCCTTAACACACGGTTGTTCCCTGACCCACTCCGCTCCGTTCTTGTGCCTAAATGTTACACCTATCATCTTTCGGTCTATTGCTAGCTGAGCCGTAATCAATTTAAGTTGAACCCTCTTAGTGAGCCTCCAAGTTTATGCCCCGTAGGTCCGTACCGGTAAGATGCAGATGTCATACAGTTTCTTCTTAAGGGACAATGGCAGGCTGCTATTCATTATATGAGAATGCCTGCCGAATGCCTGCCGAATGCCTGCCGGATCTTTGCCCTGGTTACCGTGCGGAACCGCTACGCGGTAAACAACCAGCGTTGTTTCTTTTCTTCTATTGTAAAAGAAAGGCAATTTATTATCTTTGGTGGAGTGTCTCCGTAGCCGTATTCAAATGGAGCATGAGCCCCGTATGCAGAGCACGTCATGGATTTAAATTGAAAATTTATTTTTAATTAATGAACGTAGTTTAGCTTCCCTCGTCTTCAGTTCCCGTGACATCGGCCCATTAACAGATTGTATTCCTAAGTTAAGAAACCATCACATGGGATAACCAGATCCGTTGCAACGTCACGTAGTTGTCTCGGCCACAAAGTGGAATGCTGAAATTATTGGTGCCATGTTTCAGTGTAGAAGTATGCACGTGCATTCAAAAGTTTTACCAGCATTGGTTGTTCAGACGTTCTGTTTCCTTAGCATGCGAGTTAAAATTGCAGCGACGGCAGCCGAATTTAGATGGGTGTGACATGTGTAACACACCTGTGCATAGACACATGCACAGTTCCACGTTGTCGGAAATAATCCCTTCCACGCTACGGTATTGCTTGTAACCGTATCTTGGATATGTTATTCCCCAAAATATAAATTGTTTATGCAGCATATGAAACACTAACAAAAACACCGCAGTAACTATGAGACCTAGAAAAATACGTTCTTAAACAATGTATAAAACCAACATTTAGAGGCACATGGAAATAGGCTCACGACATTATTTTTAATGGTTGTTTGTAGACATTATATTTTGCAGACATCATGCAGTGCTTTAATCATGATTACGCCAAGTCTTTTAAACTGAAGTTGCACGCTGTGCATATGGCTGTGGATCTTGCATGACAGCGACTCTCTGAAGGGGCATATTCCCTTAAGAAGCGCCTCACCATTAACACAGATTTCCTTGAGGCCCTAGGAAAATTTTGGAAGGTTTTACGGCAAGGCTGCCTAACGCACCAAATTAAGAGCAGCTGCCACGCACTTCCTGTGCAGCACAGCGTGTACGTAATGTGCCCTGGTTATCGGCCACGGGGGTGGCTTCGGAAATCAGGCTGCTCACGCTTTGGCGAGCGCGCTTCTGAAGTCCCGCTCCGCGCCGCTGCAACGCAGTTCCAATACCACCAGTCCACTTCAGGACCCCGACGAACAGCGAGACTTGCTGAAGCAACCAGAACGAAAAATGTTTCTGTCCTCGCCTCTTACAAACCCCCTTGATTGCCGAGCGGACTGCCTCCTTCTGGCGAGGTCTTTATGCACAAGGCTCGAGGTGGAGCGGCACTGACTGTTGATGTTAGCGTCAAGGGGCGAGCTTATTTCCCTCATCGGGGACACCAGCAACCTGATGACGTTGAGCCCTCCCGTTTTGACGTCACCTACCGAACATGTGACTTGGAGTACGGCCTACTAACCAGATAAATTTTGCTGTACCCTCCTGCTGCTCCTGGTCATCCTCCTCTTCAGTGGATTTTTACTATAAGGCATAGGTGAACATTCTGAAGATATTTCCATGGCAAAAGTACTGACATATCCCTCCAGGTATGCACAAACCTAGTGTTACTGTATGTTAACCGTTGACGTTACTCGTTTTGCTGAATCAGCATCCATACTGGCTAGAAGACTGGTATAAAATCAGCACGCACCTATACACATATACAACCTGCATTTTTCGCGGCCTATATTGCATGTCGGCAAAATGTCATGCCTTGGCGACGTAAAGTCATGTGATTAGAATACTTTTGAGTTCAGCAAGGTTGAATAAACGATTTTACCTTAGGATTGCCGGGAATGGCAATGCCTTCTGCCACTTTGGACAAACCGAAGGCCTGGAATTTCGCTGTTTCTTTTGTTGGAAAGATTGCTGCACGCAGAAGCCAATGCCTAGCCCTGACTCTTCGCGCTCCGGCTTCACAAGGAATGGGGCGACACCAGCAATGTTTCTTGCGTAGCAGTATCCGAAACTATGCTTTAAATCACGCCTCAATCTAGTGTTTGAAATTTAAAGCCTTTTATTATGATAAAACGTTGCGGACACGCTAAATCTTGTGTGGACAACCATCAAAACTCAACCAAGCATAAACAAACGGAGGAAGGGCGGAATCAAGTGAGGCAGACGACAAATCCAGAATCCGTAAGCGCCCGTCGGAAAACACAGCCTGGCTGTAAGTTCCTGCACGCCTGCTGTGAGTCGGTGACAGCCTTGGAAATTCCCGGAAGTGTAAGGGATAGGGATACGCCATCCCTTCCGCTCCTTCCACATCTCAGATTTTAAGCGATGCGGTTGTCACCATCTCACTACTGGTTGTCAGCACTGCCACTGCACATGTCATCCCTTCGTTTTTGGAAGCGTCCTTGAAGACGACACCGTCTTCGCTCGCCAGTAGTCTGTTGAGAGCATGAACCCTGACCTCACCCCTTCTACCATGGTGAGCCGGATTCATGTCCTTTGGGAGAAGCTTGGTCTTGATTGCGTCTATGAATTTGTGCGGAAGCTGTTCTCGATTGCTCTTCTCTGCCATGCTCCCGCCGGCTCTTCCCAGGACACGGCGAACCGCCGTAGCGTAATTTAGCTTCTGTTTTTCGCTGGATAGGTGGCGCTGAACCAGCTCGCTCGTCCACTGTGTTGTGCAGAGCCAGTGCAGGAGCTTGTCCGTCGACGCAGTCATGGGAGCTCCAATGGCGTGTTTAAGTGCCTTGCATAATATTGTGTCCACCTGGCTTATCCCGTCTTCATCAGGAGGTAAGGTGCGGCGAACGTTATTCTTGAGACTACAAAAGGCTTGAACCAGCCTCAGAGTGTCGTTCTCCTTGATTTCTTTCCACATGGTTGCCACCGGCCAATCCATGGGCAGGATCTGTTTTGAAAAGTATTTCAAGGCAAACTGCACTCAAAATTTCGACCATTTAAAACAATTTTTCCGTATGTTCTGTTGTAGCAGAAAGCAAGATGCCAAATACAACTGCTGAAAGACGCGCGTGGACCCCGCAAGTGATCAGAAAAACTCGGCGCTTTTTGAGACTGAACTCAAAGACTGCGGACGATTAAAATGACGTTGCTGCCGTCAGGCGAGCGAACAGGTGGTCAGCAGTTCGGAAGCAAGCCTGTGCTCAAGCTCTACGGGCGGACGAGGCAGCAAAAAGGCAAAGCGTTCGCAGCGGAGCTCCACCGGTTCTCCAGCTGCGTGGCTGGTCAGAGAAGAAACCCCCGTCGGCTGCAGTGTCACAGGCGCGTTATGGCTTTTTACGCGACCCGCAGGCGGCAGGTGCAGGGTGGCCTGCGGCGGAGCTTTTGTAAACTCTTCGGACTGATTAACGAGGCGTTACACGAGGCTACCACACGTGTAGCAGCTGATTTGGTGGCACTTTCTATACATTCAAAATAATTTGGTCGAGTGGAAATCTGAGTGCCTTTGGTCTTTCAGCTTGCGCACGGACATAGTGTCCTTGTTGTCTGCCTGGATGGTGGGTCCCAGAATTTTAGCACTGGGTGACGGAACGCTGTATTCCCGCTTTAGGGCCACCTTAACGTCTTCCATCTTTGTCTTCGGCGGCCGAGTGAGGACAACCACAAAGTTAGATTTTGAGGCGACCATCACAATCTATACTCTGTGTGTTTATCCAGCACATCTGCGCCTGCTTGCAGCGTGCGTTGCATCCATCCTGAGGAGCCCGCCTTCGTAGTCCAGAGGAAAATTTCGTCGGTGTACTGCGTGTACCCCAAGCCTTCCACTTCACCACCGCCTTTGGACAGATCAAGGGTGCCATAATAAAGAGAGTAGGCGACCGGACGCATCCCTGAAGGGTACCCTTACTTCCAAACAATATGTGGGAAGGTACTTCTTCCCCCATTAGATTTGAGCGCTGCGGCGGGTCAGGAAATCTCTCACATAATTGTACGCGCGCTCTCGACAATCTGTGGCCTGACGGCTGGCTAGTACGCTAGCGTGAGGGGCGTTGGCAAACGCACGCTTGAGGTTAAGCGCTAAGTAGATCTTGGCGATTGCTTTGTGGCTTGTTTCATTACATCTTCCATCAGTTGCAGCAGTATGTGCTGCGTATTTGAGTCCCTCGGAAATCCGCACCTAGAGTCCGCCATCTGATCAGTGCTGTCGAAATGCTTTTGCACCCTATTCAACATCATTATTTCCGTAACCTTGCCCAAGCAGGAGGTGACTGAGATAGACCGTAATTTATCTATGTGTGGTGACGTCGCGGCATTCGGGATGTACCTGACCTACCAGCTGTTCGGCAACACGCCGGTCTTCTAGGCACTGTTAATGTGACCAAGAATCTATTTTCTAGCTTTGTCGCTCAAATTGTTGTGGAGTGTGTAATTAATAGTGTCCGGCACTGGGCAACTGTGTCTATAACTTTTAGAAATGGCTGTTCTCATTTCAAAGTAGACGAAAGACCTGTCCAAGAATTCATTGAAGGTGCCTCTGTACAGTCCAGGCTTCTCAACACTTTTCTTCGTATTCACGTACTTGTCTTTGAGGTCTCCCATGCGTCTTCACATCTCCGGCGTAGTTGTGTAATGTGCGAGCTATACTTCGTTAACCCGCACTTTTAGTGGGCAGTGTGTCTATGAGATCGCGGAGAAATTTCAAGACTTGAATGTAGAGAGCGTACCATGGAGACCGTCACAGAGGCTTAGCCAACTCTTTAGACAGTTTGGTGGCATACTCAGCTACGTTTCCGCTAATTTTATTATCCTTCTTCCTCAATTTAAGTCGCTGCCGTTTTCACAGTTTGTTGTAAGGCCGGTATTATCTCAGGCCGGCTGTGTGCCACTTAGTCCACCTGTTTTTGATGCTTCTATTTCGTGGAAAGCCTTTCGTCTCCAGTTGGAGTCGGTTGCTGTGGCCAATCGTTTGCCTCTTACTTACCAGGCTCGTCTTCTCAGGCACAGCTGCCCAGCTGCTATGTGCTCTCGCCTCTGATGTACTGGACTACCGGTCGGAATACACGAGACTCGACTATTCCCGCTGAATGAGGGGCACGGAAGAGGGCTTTAGCGACGCCCGTTTTCTGCAGCTACATTTTTTCGAGGTGAAGCGTATCGACAGCAAGGTATAACTTTAGAAGACTGCGCGAATTGCGCGGAATGACTAACGCACAATGCACTCACGGGTTCTCGTAACGCCGCAACAGATTTATTTGGCACTTGAGCATTTGTCGATGCCCGGAGGAGCCCCAACTTTCAGAGTTTTGTGCGTGTTGTTCGGCTTATGACTGACCTTATGGGTCTTGGACTGGCGCTCTAAGCTTCCCCCGGATAGGAAACACATTGAAACATCACGCTACCGAAGACTTTTACAACGCTACAAGATGGATGATTGAGTACTCGTGTATGTGAGACGGTTTCGGGGTCGCACTCCGGTTTGGCTACCGGCGATTCCGACATCTCTACGGCTACATGTGTTACGATCGCTGCACAGTGCGCCAACCTCCAGCCATTTCGGGCCCATAGAGACCTACGCCCGAGTTTCAGAGCACTTCTGGCCGACAACATGCAACGGGACGTAAATGCCCGTTTAACCCGATGTCAGACATGTCAATTGTGAAATCTCAGATTATTAGCTACCAAACATCTTATGCAGAGCACTTTGCCACCAAATTCACATTTTAAACTGGTCGGTTTGGACCCCCTCGGCCTGTTCCATAAAACACATGCCGGCAAAAGGTACATAGTGACTGCAGTAGAATAATTCACCAAGTGGCATGAGGTCCAGGCGGTTCCTGACACGTCTTCCCCACACGCTGTCAATTTCATACAGCATCAACTTCTACTCCGACATGGGGCACCCAGTGGAACACGTACTGACCGTGGAACCAGTTTTACATTTCTTGAGCTCGACGAGCACTCCAAGATTGCGGAATCAATTACGCGATCACCGCAGTGAACCACCCCCATGCAATTGATTTTTTTCAACGGGTTCATCGCACATTGACTGTCATTCTGGCCTCCTATGTCGTCCAATCGCACATGAACTGGGACCGGTTCGTTACGGACGCTGCGTTAGCCATCAACACCACTCGACAGGACGTCACCCAGAAAACACCGTTCTTGCTTACGGGGGCACTCCGTAACTTCCTCTTGAAGATGAGTTTGCCTTGCCCCTACGGGCGTCGGTCACCGATTCCAATGATGTTTCATACCAACTCTCCCGTACGCGTAGTGATGCGCGAAGCAACCTGATGAAGGAATATTTACGAAAGCTGGACGCAGGTGCTAACACTCGGAGAGTGAAAGTCTCTAATCCTTGAGGCCTAGGGTTGGTTCTTCGCGCTTCGTGTTCGTGGTCACGCCGCAAAACTGCTGCCGCGCTTTCAAGGCCTGTACCCCGTTGTGTATCGGCTGGGCCTCATTTAGTATCAGCTTGAAGGCGTTGCTGCCGACAATGCCCATCTAGTACAGGTTGCCGAAACAGAATAACTAACTCAAACTCAATCACAATTTTTTTCACTCACGCTGTACTCGATCATACTCAGACTCAAAAAGCTCATAGGTTTTCAAAATTACTTGTTCTGACTAATACACATTTGTAATCGCACTGTTTTGTACTCAAACTAATTTGTCCTTACGAGTATTCATACTCAATCTGTACTCATGAGTACTCCATCTTCGGTACTCATGAGTACTCAATCTGTACTGATGAGTACTCAGTCTTCGATACCCATGAGTGCTCATGAATATTCAATCTGTAGTCATGGGTTCTCAATTTTTATTACTCACGAATACTCTACTTACCTATACTGTTAACTAGGTCGTGGCTCGAATGAGAGACTACATAAAAAAATAATATGTTTATTAATTCGAAAAACTGAGGTTCTGTATATATGGCGACAGAGGAGCACGGGAAGAGAACGTCTGAGGCGGTGCACTGTCGAAGGCGGCCCACTGCGCGAAGGCACGCACACGTGAGATCGGTGCGGCCATCGCCGCAAATTGTGGTTTTTTGCGAGTCTTCGGGTGGAAGCTTTTGTCGTCGGTTTTTGTTTCCGGGCGCGTTAATATTCTCCTAATCGTGCTCCGAATCGAAATTGTGCCTGCCCGCAGGCCCATTTAAATGTTCGTGTCGATAGACGTCCGCTCGTATCCAGATCACTCTCTACTTATTCACAGGTCATCGATACTGACGTTTGTTTTTAGTTTTCCCAGATACTAGTAACTTCGTTACAAGGGCGTTCGTTTCGATGAAGCTCGGTGAATCTGAAATCGGCTTGATTTTATGGTTGCGTTCAGTGTGGGATTCAATTCGCCGGGCCTGAACTTGACAGCGTTTGCGGCGCTGTGTTAGTCGTGCCGCTTCCTTCGGCGATTCTGTTCGTGTAGCTCGTTGCGACCTTGATGCATGCGGGAGCATTTTGTCTGGTGGCCAGCTTCGGAATGCAGGGATGGCATAGGTTGGAGCATTGAGGACGTTGCTTCAATTGAGGTGTGCGTTGCGTATTGTGCGGGAGCCGTTTGACATTTTGTTTAGCGTGCAGTAGCGTGGTGGTTTCGTGCGGTGGCGTGGCTTATCGGTCAAAGTCGTTGCGGTGCCGTTCTCGCTGTCGCAGTGGTTGCTTCGGAAGGGAAACTGTTGCGGGAAGCGGGCGTACTTCGTCTCGTCCTTCGCTCCCATATTCCTTGGTGTCGCAAGCGTGACTTCATCGTTAGAGCATTCAATGCCTTCGTCTGGATCGGGTTAATTCGTTGCCGTTCTTGCCGTTTCCGTGTTGTCGCTCAAGCTGTCTTTTTTGGCCGTTGTTTAGAGAATGCTAAAATCGGTATCTCTCCCGTGCAAGCAGGCTCGAAAGCGTTCCGTTCGTCCCGAGTCCGCTTGCTCGCGGTTACGTCTTTCATTCCGAAATGGTGTTTGTCGGGTGAGTATCGATTCGAGCAGAGGGTGCGGGGGCTGTTGTTCATTTCTTCTCGGACGCGCCGCAAGCGCTGGCCGTGTCGTTGCTTGTTGACGAACCTACCTGCACGATTGTTATGTCTTTCGTTCGCTGGACTCGGGCTGTAGCAGCGGGTGCCGGAGAGTTCGTACCTTTAGTCAGGGTTGAACAGCGTGCGCTGGGTCTTTTTTTGCTTGGGGCGAGGCTTATTTCTGCGGTTGTGAGATTCGTTGGCTACGTCTCGATAGCGAAGTGGTAGCGGAGGATGTCGCGAATAGCGATTTCCTCCGTGTGTGTTGGCTTGGTGCGCGTGCGCTGGCATTTCGCCGTGGTCAGCTCCACCTGTCCAATTTCAGTGTCGTTCATCACCTCTGATGCGCTTCGTGCGTTGCGTCTAGTTTGTCTTGGGAAAATCCCATAACCTTGGTGTGCTGTCGTTGGCCACGTACGGTGCGTTTCGTGCGCCGTGCGTCTCCACGTCGTGGCCTTGTCCACCAATCTGTATGAGATGTCGTTGGTTGCGTAGACCGGGGCCCGGAGAGCACGCACGGAACACGTACGTACTCGCTCTATTCGTTCGGCGCTCTCATGTTTCGTTCGTGTACGTCTCAACCGGAAGAGCGGGTGCCAAGCAAGTGGTGCTTTCTGGCTCCTGCACGCTGCGTACGTTGCGCGTCTCGATGCTTGCTGCTGGAATGTGGAATGCCCTGCGCGTGGGTGATGTATGTACTAGATTGGCTCGGTGGGTGTCAGAGCAGCGTGTATTCTTGATCTCGCCAGATATTCACTGAACTTTGCTAGCGTTTCCGTAAACGTCTTGATTTTCTGGGAGAGGACCGGTGAGCAGGCTATCACCATTTTACGTGCGTTGTCCCATTCGTATGCATGCCGATATGCATACTGCCTGTGTCCGGATCTCGTGCAATTCAGGCACCGTGCTCGTTATGACGCTGAAGTGTAAACGAAACGTTATCTGTAACCGCCAAGCTTCGGAGATAAAAATGCACAAATAAAATTCTTGTAGGGGCAATAAACCCGCCTATGTTACAAAACTTGTGTGGAAATGTACAGTGCTTGCCCTGTGCTCGGCTCTGTTGGAATAATGACTGTGAATGAAACCGTGCAGGAGTGAAATTCCGTTTTAGAGAGTAAAGAATGAAGCACTGTACTTCATAAGAACGGCAATAAATATGACTCAATACCTATAGCCCGGTCTCCATAATGTCTGTTATGTGAAAAAGTTCAGAAGAGGTCGTTGTGATCAGATTTACAGAATTTGCGCAGAAACATGAACTCCTAACTCCACCGCAGTTTGGCTTCTGTAAAAGGGTGTGGAACAGAATGTGCTTTCTTGGCGCAAAACGAACTCATTTCGACTGCACTAGAAGTGGGGCAGGTATTAATTTGGGTGTTTGTTGATTTTTGAAAGGCATTCGACGATGTCAACCGCAACCTCTTGATAAAGCAACTTCAGCGCTATGGATTTCGTGGGAATGCAGCCTCTCCTATCACTTCATACTTGCCACAACGTATAGAAATAGTCACCATAAATTTTGTCTTTATAAGTCCTTGCGAGTAAGTATTGGCGTACCGCAAGGCCACTTTTAGGCCACTTCCTCTTTAATTTATGTATAAATGAAATTTTACCTATAAGCTCCGACACTAATTTTATTATCTATGCAGATGACGCAAGGCTATTTGTAACCGGTAAAACACAAAACGAGCTCATTCACAAAGCAAACCTTACTCTGCAGAAGTTAAATCTATTTGCTGTAAAAATGGTTTAAAAATAAACACTGACAAAACAAAAGCATTGTTATTATAAATAAAAAATGGTGATAGGTGATAAACCCATCCTCTAAAAATCGATGTCAATTGAAATCGTACCTATGTTCAAGGCACTAGGTGTTGTTTTTCAAGACTGTCTTTCTTGGAACGTGCACGTAGACACTGTTGCCGCGAAGATATTCCAGATAATAGGACTCCTTTACCTTCAGCATTATACACTGCCACAAAAGATCATGATACTGATTTATAAGACTGTATTGCCCTCTAGAATTCATTATTGTCATTCAGTTTCAGCGCCATAACTCAAACAAACCTTCTGAAAATGTTGTTTATACAAAAAAAAGTTTCAAGAATTGTAGAAAACGTGCCAGCCACCTTTGACACTCAAGAAGTGTTCAGTCATTATGATATATAGCCAGTGACAAAGTATATAAATACCGGATTTGTAAATTACAAAATGAATTTTAATATTGAGTATGGTTTTTGGCCACCTTGGCCAACCTGCAATTAACTGCCCTATTTGCTGAACTCGACATAACGAACCGTGGCGAATTAGAATACATAAAACAACATATGTACGTCAAATGATTGCAAACCGTCTGCAAAGGTTACTTTATTAGCTTATAGCCAGAACATTCACCTTAATGCGGTTAGCTTTAAAAAATACGTGCCGCTTAGCCGTTGCGCTGCAAAGTACGAGGTCGTGGTTTCGATTCCCGGCCGCGGCGGCGGCTTTTGTAATGGAGGCGAAAGGCGAAACCGCCCGTGCATACGAGATTTCGGCGCACGTTAAAGATCCACAGGTGGTCGAGATTAATCTGGAGCCCTCCACAACGGCGCGCCTCAAGGCCTGTGTTGCGTCGGCGCGTTAAACCCTACAATCAATAAAATAAAAAATACGTCCCATTATAAACAGCTCCTCTGACGTTGAGATTTAGGACCATATGCTGAATTTTTCGTTTTAGTGTTTTAGGTCGTGTTCTGTGCATTTTCTTCAAATTGTTTGGTGTATTTTCAATTATTAAACCTGGTTTGCCTCATTTTTACAGTTGGCTTGGAGACGGCGCCGCTGTCGCCTTCCCTTTCCCTGTCGCGGCGGCTCGGCTGACGCACTCGCTTCGCCTCCAGTCGCGGGATTCAAACTCCGGCCAATGATAGCCCTGACTGGAAGGATCCGAATTGCACCCAGCTGCAACAGAACCCTGTGAGTTTAAGACAAGCCAGGAATCAGTGGTGGGGCAGCTGCATCTCATCGGAGGCACTAAGTTGAGAAGTGTTATCTCCGTTGTGCGAACCATGCAAAAGCTCTTGCTACCTTTGTATATATCGTATATGAAGGCAGCTTCAAATCACCGTCGGATAGTGTACCTCGTCGCTCTGCTCTGTGCCGCGTCCATATCGTATGAGCAGGGCAACGTCGTAACATTGGTGACCGGGCTGGGGTGGCCCAGTCCCAACAGTGTGTGTGTGCGCGCGCGCGCGTGCGTGCGTGTGTGTGTGTGTGTGTGTGCGTGTGTGTGTGCGTGTGTGCGTGTGTGCGTGTGTGCGTGTGTGTGTGTGTGTGTTCGTGTGTGTGTGTGTGTGTGTGTGTGTGTGTGTGTGTGTGTGTGTGTGTGTGTGTGTGTGTGTGTGTGTGTGTGTTTGGGGGGAGAGTGGATGGGCGTGGAACGGGTATCGCTCGCAGTCGAGCGCCGCAGTGCACCCAGTTGCTGCCGGGGCTTGGCAGCCGTTAAAGCACTGTTCAACTGCTCTGCCGTGTTTGTGTACTCGCAAACACAGTTCGCAGATGCGTCATTCGGAGGCGTGATAGCGAGCACTGTCGTCACCCCAGTTGCCGTGTTGTTGCATTGGTTGCACAGTGGAAATCTGCAGCTCTTATCTTGAGTAGCACTGATGAAGCTGACAGGAAACAATTAAAATGTGTGATGGCGTTGCTATGTGGTAACCACATGTTTTACGAGACGTTCCAAGGGGCGAGCTTAACTGAGAAACCCGATGTCTGGCATTGGCCTTAATAATATAAAAACGACCCCTTCAAGAGGCCTTCCACATTGCGAGCTTGAACTGTGCAGTACTTGCTATGGAGGGATGGTCGCCTCACCACTAAACAGCACATGAAGGTAGGGTAATAACAACCACCGAAATTCACCGTCGTCGTCAGCTACCTCCAAACACGGTGGCATAAACCAAAAGCGGCGAATCGGGTTGCCATTCGAAAGCAAAGTCATCCGAATGCAAAACACTCCTCCAGCGGCAAGGTGGCAGAGCTCTTCGACAGAATATGGGAGACAAAACGACACATCGAACGCGTTCAACTAGGCATTATGATGTCCGAATAATGACCCACAAACGTGCTTCGGTGTACTAAGATATTTTATTTCCAATGCAGGGGCAAATTGCACCACCGTGCCTGCTGGGTGGCGCAATATGCTCACTTGTAAATGGGCTGCACGCGACCATAGTCCTACCAAACCTGGACAAAAAGTTTCGAAATGGATGCCTAATAAAACCATATGGGCGCACGTACATCAGCCAAATTATCGCTTGAATGCGCACAGCGGCATGGTGCGGATAAGTTCAATGACCCCGGCCATGCAGGCGATTTGACGCGAATAGCGTAAATTAACTGCTACTGTTGAAATGAGCAGTTCGGCTCACGAAACGACTACACAGGGTGACATGCATCTACGAAAACTGGTGAAGACCGGAAAAGAGCGACTTCGGTGCGCGAAGTGCATGCATTGTTAGCAGCCCCCAGCGCATCCTTTAAAGCAACTTGAACAGAGCAAGCGGAACGAAGCAGCTGCGCGTTCCAAGACCGCGTATGTGTAAACAAAAATAACTGGGCCAATCAACACGTGCCATGGAAACAGTCACTGCAGCCGCATTGCCCGCCCGGCCACGACCAACTCTGTTATTCCTTTTCATCGTAACCCCTTAGCCAGCGACCGCCGGAAAACGCTAACAGCGCCACACAGGGACCGGGAAAAGAGACAGGAGCAGTTTTGGTCGTCTCAATTTACCATCCCTTAGAGTTAAACTGTACAACGTCACCGCAACATGTTTGTAACTCGTACACGCGCGTCCGGACTCGAGTTCGTAACAAAACGTGTTCGCACTACTGCACTCGCGAGTGCATAAACTCAAGATTGCGAGCACTCACAAATAGAGTATTCATGAGTATTGTACAACAAAGTACTTAATACTTATACTCATGAGTACTGTGTACTCATGAGTACTCATACTAATAAGTACTCATACTCGTGAGTGCTGCACTCACGATAACTCATACACATAAATAGTGTACCCGTGAGTACTGTACTCACGAGCAGTGGAATCGCCCCTCCACTCTCTTGTCATCGTACCCGCTTTTGCAGCGTAAGCTACACTGGCCGAGGTTTAGCAGTTTCGCGTGGACTTTGAAGGGCCGAGCTGGGCAAGCGCTAGGAGCGTTGGCTTGGCTTGGTTTGAATTGGATCGGAATAAATTGGATTGTATTGTATTGGATTGGAAAGCCAATCGAATTGGAGTCCTGGTGTGTAAAGTATTGGGTCTGCACACTCGCCTGTAGGCGCAGTCAAGAGGAGTGATGTCATAGCGGCGTTAGATGCACTGGCACCGGCGCATGCCCAGCTGTACGCCTCCGTTGCGCAGTAGCCAAGTCTGACCTTGCACCGGAGCCACTTGATAGCGGTTTCGCGTGGCTCCAGGAGAGCCGTGTTGAGCATGCGCGAGGAGCAGTGACTGAACTGGACTGGGTCACACTGGACTGGATTGAATTGTGCTGGACTGGACTAGATTGGGTTGTATTGAGTTCGATTGTATTAGAAATCGTTTAGGCCGCAGTAAGCATGAAAACCCGATAATCGTAGACAATCAGGAAACCTAAAAATAACCAGGTGAGCCGTAGCTCACCCTACATATATCCTGGCATAGCCGAGCTAAGCCACTGATAATTCTTTTTAAACTGTGGGGAAGTATTGTGCATCAAGAAGACAATTATAATAAACCAGGCCAGGACACTCCCCCTACTCAGGAGTACTTTACTCACGAGTAGCCGAATTACTCGTTTGTTCACTCCTTCTCGAACTCGCTTTTTTATACTGGATGTATACTCACTCATCATCGTGCTCACTCGTGAGTTTCAGTACCAATGAGTACAAAAGAGTGCACTCGCGGGTGAGTACGCCGAACTATGCATGTAGTGGATTATTTCTTTCCGGAGCACGTGTCCAACACAAACTTCGTCTCCTAAACCTTGGCGTTAACTGTGACCACATGCACAACCGCTTCATAATTGTTTTCTTCGACCATCTCACACGCCTGGGAGAGGGGTGAAGTATTGTGGATCAAGAAGACAATTAGAATAAACCAGGCCAGAAGGACACCCCACCCGGGGCTGTGAGCCAGGTAGACAGACAGATGGGCTAAGGCATAAGAAGTGGAAGGAGGAGATCGGAGACTGACTGGTACGGACGTGTGATTAAACCAGTACTGCTGCCTCGTTGGGGTTTGCCCATTGCATTATTAAGAGTACTTACTTTAATTG
Organism: Haemaphysalis longicornis; assembly: GCA_013339765.2. Classification (NCBI taxonomy): domain Eukaryota; kingdom Metazoa; phylum Arthropoda; class Arachnida; order Ixodida; family Ixodidae; genus Haemaphysalis; species Haemaphysalis longicornis. The sequence goes on along the minus strand of JABSTR010003016.1, from coordinate 34,538 downwards.
ATTTCTCTTTATTTTATTTACGATACTCCTCGTCGCGTTTAGGTTACTAGCTTCTCACAGGCAAAGCGCAGTTCTACAAAAGGCCGAGCAGCCTTTCTCGGCCGAACCAACACGCGTTTGAAATGCTAGCGCAGAAAGTGTGTAGGTGAAATAATGTGGTAGGGTGCCGTCACTGATCGTTGGACGCTCTTGATTCCTCCACAGCTGTCCTTTCGAAACATCGTAATCAGGGTACACTCTGCAGGTAATGTTTGTAGGTTAGTAAATATTACTTAAAATTGAATATATGTGGTTTGCCTTTGTTATTTTTGAGTTTCTGGTTGTTCAGTTTACGGTAGTGCTTCAATACGCCAGTGCTACGGGCCCGTGACACTGGCATGGGCTCGAGATCATTTCAGTATTTCATGAAACGTGTGCATCCACCTTATTGTGTGCGTAGAAGTACAACACCTACGTGCATAGGTCGGCGTACTCACTCGTGAGTACACTCATTTGTACTCATTTGTACTCAAACTCACGAGTGAGTACGATGATGAGTGATCACACACCCAGAAAAAAACAGTGAGTACGATGACGAGTGAGTACAGGGGTAAGTCCACTACTCGTGAGTACAGTACCCATTAGTACACTACTCATGAGTATGAGTACTCATGAGTACAGTATTCATGAGTATGAGTACTCATGAGTTTGAGTACTAATGAGTATGAGTACTCATGAGTACAGAGTACTCATAAGTACACAGTACTCATGAGTATACAGTACTCATGAGTACACAGCACTCGTGAGTACAATACTCATAAATACTGTGTACTCATTAGTACTGTGTATTCATGAGTATATGCACTCCTGAGTACAGTAGTGCAAACAAGTTTTATCACGAGCTCGAGTGCGGACGCGCGTGTACGAGTCGCAAACATTTAGCGGTGCCGCTGTGCAGCTTAACTGTCAAGGATGGTAAAATTAGACAACGAAAACTGCACCTCCCCCCTTTCCCGGTCCCTGTTTGGCGCTGTAAGCGTTTTTCGGCGGTCGCTCGCAAAGGGGTCACGGTGAAGAGGGAAAAAGGAGAGGGTGAGGGCCCGGCGGGAAACGCGGCCGCAGTTGCTCTTCTCTGATGGGACTTGTTGACTGCCGCAGTTATTTTTGTTGACGCGGCCTGTGAACGCGTGGCGGCTTCATTGCGCTTGCTCCCTTCGAATTGTTTTGGGGAGAGGCGGTGGAGGCTGCTAACAACGCACGAACTAGGCGTACTGAAGTCCCTCTTTTTCAGTCTTCAGAAGTTTCCATAGACGCATGCCACGCTGTGTAGTCGTTTCGTGAGCCGAACCGCTCATTTCAACAGTCGCAGTTAATTTACGTAACTCGCGTCAAACCGACTGCGTGGTTTGTAACGTTCGCTGTGCGTATTCAAGCGACAGTTTGGCTGATGTACGTGCGCCCATATGGTTTTATTAGGTTCCCGTTTTGAAACATTTTGCTCAGGTTCGCTAGTAATATGGTCTCGTGTAGTGCCATTTACAAGTGAGCATATAGCCCCACCGTGCACTACGGCGTGCAGGCGCGGCGGTGGAATTTGCCCCAGCAATGGAAATAAAATATCCGAGTACACCTAAGCACGTTTGTGAGTTGTGAATCGGACATCATAATATCCAGTTCAACGCGTGCGGCGCCTTGTTTAGCCTCGCATATTTTGTCGAAGAGCTCTGTCATCTTGCCGCTGGAGGAGCGTTTTGCTTTCGAATGGCTTTACTTTCGAGTGGCAACCCGATTCGCCGCTTCTCGTTTATGCCACCGTGTAATGAGGGCGCTGACGATGATGGTGAATTTTGGTGGTTGTTATTCCCCTACCTTCACTACTGTTTACAGGCGGGGCGACCACCCCTCGCTAGCAACTATACCGCCGAGTTTAAGCTCGCACTGTGAAAAGCCTCGTGAAGGAATTGTTTTGAATTGATGAACGCCAACGCCAGACGCCGGGATTGTCGCTTAAGCTCGCATCTTGGAACGTCTCGTAAAACATGTGGATTGCACATAACGACGTCACCGCACTTTTTGATCGATCGCTGTCAGCTTCATCCGCGTTGCTCGAGATAAGAGCTGCAGATTTCCACTGTGCAACCAACCCACCAACATGGCAATACAGTGACGTCATTGCAAGCTATCGCGCCTCCGAAAAACGCGTCTACAAACGTTGTTCTCGAGTACACAAAGCACGGCAGAGCAGTTCTACGCTGCTGTAACGGCTGCCAAGTACCGGCAGCAACTGGGTGCCCTGCGGCCCTCGACTGCGACCGATACCCCCCCCCCCCCCCCAACACACACACACACACTGTTCGGACTGGGCAATTCTAGCTCAGTCACCACTGTTCGATTCACTTCACTGTATTTCCTTAAAGACCCCACAGGGGGGTGTTACATAAGGGGCGCGTTGTACAACATAGATACAAAAGCCACAGGTGCAGATGCATAGATGCATAGATACAGATGCATAGATGTTGCGACGTTGCCCTGCTCAGTCCGCCATCGACGCGGCGCAGAGGAGAGCGATGAAGTTGTCGAGCCGACGGTGATTTTAAGGAGTATTCATATACAATATATACAAAGGTAGCAAGAGCGTTACATGGCTCGCACAAAGGCACTTCTCAACTCAGTGCCTCCATTAAAAGGCCGCCGCACAGCCGCTGCTTCAGGGCTGGTTTTATACCCCCGGGGTTCCGCCGCAGCCGCGTGTAGTTCGAATCTTTCCAATCAGGACTATCACTGGCCGCAGTTTAAATCCGGCAAATGCAGGCGAAGTGATTGCGTCAGCCGAGCCACGAATGGGAAAGGGGAGGCTTCTCAGCGGCGCCGTCTCCAGAGTCTACTCGTCGCTGCGTGTCTTTTGCGGGCCGGTCGTCCCAAGCATGATTTGGTGCGGCCGTCTCGATGGGAAAAGGAGAGTAGACTCGGTGGCGCCGTGTACCGCCAGTTGCGGCACGTCTGCCGCGGGCTGGCTGACCGAGGCGCGAATCGGGCCCACCGTCGGCGCGTCGCCAGGTGCAGCAAATTTGTGTCGGGTGCTCTGGTTAACCGCACACACACACGCATAGAAAAATTAGTAAGATCACGCCCGTCTGGGCTTTGGCCTAGCTGTTAACGGAAATAGACACAACGACGCGTAGCGCCCGTCCCGTCCCTTTTTCGTGGCGGGACCTCCCTCTTTGGCTTTTCGCGCGCTAGCCGGTTTTCGTCTTTCTGTTTATCTCTTACTTTGCGGTCTGGCGGCGGTTGCGAGGGGTACGGTTGCGCAATGTTCGCAGAATTCGGAACAGCGGCGGCAGCGTCTCTTTCCAGATGGTTTTAAAGACGATAGTCTTTCTTTGGCCACTTGAGCGCGACAATGTTGGCCTGTCAGTCTGTCTGTCTGTGTCCGTCACAAAGATAATTCATTATTGCAACTTAATATCACGCCCCGCTGTACACATGGGAGCTACTGGTGTCGCCGTTAAGTAGCTTCATGTACATAATGCGCCCTCTCTACAACTGGCCAACTTCCCCGCGATTCAGCCCGCGATTCAAAACGCGAGCGCGTACGTCCCGTTTCGCTCTCTCCCGTGTACGTGCCTTCGCGCAGTGGGAAGCCCTACGACAATGCACCGTGTAAGACGTTTTCTTCTCGGGCTCCTCTGTCCTGATGTATATGTAATCTCAGTATTTCTAATTAGTTAAACATTTTATTTTTTTCTGTTTAGCCTTTCATTCGAGCCACGACCTAGCTAAGATGTTGCAGTCGACAGGATCATGATTTAAGGCCACGGGAGGACGAACGGACGAACAACCTGGACGGACCGCACCACGACTACGAGAGTGCAGCACGCAGACATGGGGCACCGACGCACTCCACGCCAGCGGTGGTCGACACAGTGCTGACTTCAACGGAACGCTACGTCCTATGCTCTACGAAGAAACAGCAGTTCGTGAGCGCACTACGATTACGAGGGCTACCCTGCTCTGGCCGTAAGGACGACATCATCTTGCGTCTTCTAGAGGACAACGAAGAACGTCGCCATCTCTCCAAACGAACGAATGCGCCAACGCTACTTCAGGCTGCCTCCGACAACAAACGGCAGAGGACCCTGCAAGCGGCGCTGTTTGAGAGCAGAAGGCTGCGTGATGAACGAGAAAGTTTTCTGAGACAACTGGCGAGAGTCGGCCGCACGTTTTCCACGGTGCCTGGACTGCACGAGATCCGAGCACAGGCAGAATGCACGACGGCACGCACATGAACGAGACGACGCATGCAAAATTGTGATTGCGTGCTCACCGGACCTTTCCCAGGTAATCGCCACGATTACGGAGACGCATCGAAGGTCAGTGCATTTCTGGCGAGATCACGAACACACGTTGCTCTGCTACATCGCCCACGAGCTACATCGCCCACGCGCAGGTCATTCCAGCAACGAGCAACGAGACGCGCAACGTACGCAGCGCGCACGAGCCAGAAGGCACCACGTTCCTGGCACCCGCTCTTCCGCTACAGACGTACACGAACGGAACGCTGAGAGCACGGAACGCAACGGAGCCGGTACGCACATTTTCCGCACGTGCTGTCCCGGCGCGGGTCCACGCAACCAACGACATCGCATCCGGATTGGTGGATATGGCCACGACAAGCGAGCAAGACGCACGGCGCCCGAAATGCACCATACGTGGCGAACGACCGCACCCCAATTATAGGGGAGTTTCCTAGATAAAACGAGACGCACAGCGCACGAAACGCACCAGAAGTGACGAACGACATCCAACTTGAACCAGTGGAGCTGACCACGGAGAACGAAATGCACAACGCACGGAACGCCACCAAGCCGCAGCACACACGGAGGAAACTACTGTTCGCGACATCCTCCGCTCCCACTGCAGGTGCTATCCGGACTTGGCCAGCGAATGTTACAACCGCAGAAATCACCTGGCCACAAGCAACAAAAGACCCAGCGCACGCGGTTCAACCCTACCGGAAAGTACGAGCTCTCCGACACCCGCTGCTCCCGCCCGAGTCCAGCGGACGAACGACATGACACTCGTGCAAGTAGGTCCGTCAACGAGCAACGACACGGCCAGCGCATGCGGCATGTCCGAGCCAGAATTAACAAGATCACCGGCACCCGCGCTCCGATCGAGACTCACACGACAAACACCATTTCGTACAAGAGGACGCAACCGCGAGCAAGCGGGATAAACGGATCCTGCTTGTATGGGAGAGATAGCGATTATAGCATTCTTGAAACAACGGGCAAAAGACGAGGTCTTGAGCGACGACACGGACACGGCAAGAACGGCAACGAATGAACCCGATCCAGACGAAGCATCGAATGCCCTACGATGAAGTCACGCTTGCGACGACCGAGGAATGTAGGACCGAACGGAACGGCACGAACTACGCCCGCTTCCCCACCACAACGGTTTCACTTCCGAACAACCCACGGCGACTGCGAGCACGGAGCCGCAACGACTTTGACCGATCAGCCATGCCACCTCTACGAAAACGCCCCGCTACCTGCACACTAAACGAAAAGCCAAACGGCCTCCCGAACCATACGGCAACGCCGCGTCAATCAAGGCAACGTCCTCAACGCGCCGAAACTATGCCATCCCTACACAGCGCAGCTCGCCACCGGACAACCAGACGTCTACGCCACCACATGCATCAAGCACGCGACGAGCTACACGAACACAATTGCCGACGGAAGCGGCGCAACCAACGCAACGCCGTAAACACTGTCAAGTTCAGGTCTGACGAAGTGAATCCCACGGCACACACACAATAAAATCAAGCAGATTTGAAATTCACCGAAACTCAACGAGACGAACACCCTCTTAACGAAATTTCTAGTATCTGGAACAACAAAAAACAAACGCCAGCATCGAGCATCTGTGAACAAGCGGACAGTGATCTGGATACGAACGGACGTCAATCTACGCGAACGCTTCATCGTGCCTGGGGGCAGGCGTATTTCGGATTCAGAGCACGATTAGGATACGTATCAGCGCGCCCGGAAACGAAAACGGAGACAAAGCTGCCACCCGAAGACACGCAGAAAAACGCAGTTCCGGCCCAGCCGCACCGACAAGCCCCTGAGCTCCCCTGAGCCCGACCCGGCCTGAGAACAAGACGAGACGCCAGGCGCAACGTGAGTGCTTACGTTGCGTTTCGCTTTCTCACATGTACAGTGTACTTGCCTTCGCACAGTAAGTCGTCCAACGACAGTGCACCGCGTCAGATGTTTTCTTCCTCTGTCCTGATTTATATGTAACCCGTGTTTTTAATCAATTAAACAATTTATTTTTTCTACTTATCTTTCATTCGAGCTACGACCTAGCTAAACAAGTGCAGATCAGTTGATTATTCGTGAGTAATACAAATTGAGTACTCATGAGTAACTGATTTGAGTACTCATGAGTGCAGAATGAGTAGTACTCATGAGTGCAGAATGAGTAGTACTCGTGAGTGCAGAATGAGTAGTACTCGCGAGTGCAGAATGAGTAGTACTCATGAGCAGTAGTACTCATCGAGTACTCATGAGTACAGATTGAGTACTCATGAGTACAGAGTGAGTACTCATCAGTACAGATTCAGTACTCATGAGTACAGATTCAGTACTCATGAGTACAGATTGAGTACGAATACTCGTGAAGACAAATGAGTTTGAGTACAAGTGAGTACGATTACAAATGAGTATTTGATGAGTGAGTACGAGTGATTTTGTGAACAGACGAACTTTTTGAGTCTGAGTTTGATTGAGTACAGCGTAAATAAAAAAATGTGATTGAGTTTGAGTGAGTTCTTTCTGTTTTGCCGACCTATGCCTACGTGTCTGTTGGCGCACAAATTAATAGGTGCGAAGCCCCTTGGGGGTTGGGGCTGTTGCCGTATCCTGTCGTCGTCGTAATCGTCTTCTCGTACAGTGACGGCACTTAAACAACGGGACACTCATTTACGCCTCGTGCTACAATGCAACGCGTACTAAAAAACACCGGGACACTTGTTCAGGCCCCGCGCTTGAACGCTTCGTACTTCAAAGGTGCAAGACTTTTGCAGCAAAGTAATGGCTTAATCTCCATGGGCAAAAACGCCAAGGCAGCAAGAATACACTTATACACTGCACGGTTCGCTCCTCCACAGCTTTTACACAGCTTTCATATCAGTGGCGATGGCCCGGGATTTTTTTCTAGCTTTTAGTGCTTGTGGTTAACGCATGCATTCTGAAAATTCAGGTTGGGCCGCTGGTACAATTTTTACTCCGCAGGTGCCCTCTTAGCACGAAAAAACATGTAAACATATTCTGGCGAATTCTCATAAAGGAGTTGAATGGTTCTGGGCTTCAAGACGGTTGGGTGTGTGCAAATATGAAATGAAGAATGAGATTGCGTGGTTCAACGTTGGCGAGTCAAAATATTGCGATATGTAAGCTAATGGTTTCTGTAGCTTTCTCACAAAACAAACAGCCTATCCTTGAATCTTTTATTTTCTACGGAGTGTTATGCCTCAGGGAATAGAGCCTTGTGCAGTTGGCACACGGGGTGTCTCTGTGGCCCTGTTGTTCAACTTTTATCCCTCGCTCTACGCTGCGATGAGCTGCCGGAGCTAGGCGAGGTTTAGACGTTTTGAACCCCCAATTTGATTTTGTGTTTTGCTGTGTTGTGCTGTTTTTGAAATCAGCTGTGCATTGTCATTTTGCGCCTCGGGAACTGAAATCACAATTAGAGGCTTTTTCGAAGCCGTAATTGCAGTTAATCTTATGATATTGCTTGAAAGTTTAGGAAAGAATTAAATATTGTCAGAGTTTTTTGATAGGCAGATAGACACAGCCGGAATATTGTTGTCAAATATTTCTCGCAGTAAGTATATTATGTTCCAAAGTGTTTTGGAGAACTTTTTAAAGCCGCTTTAGACTCTCATGAAAGATTTCAGGGATACACCATCGGGATTACGTGACACGGTGGAAGCCACAGAAGAAACCGTATTTTTGCAAAGCCCGCGCAATCAACTGATTCGGTTGAAATGACATCGTCAGACGCAAAGGACCTACCTGGCATGGTGTACCGTCTTCATAGCACTGATTTTCCCAGCCGTTCCCGGATTTATCCATACAGTAATAATTACAGGATGCAACACGCACACCCTAAAAGAAAGAGCACAGTGTGGTAGTCTGAGGAGCAATAACTTCTTCTTTGTTAGTTTGACAACAAATATGCGGCCCCTTGTTGTGGCGCTGTGCGCAGTAATGCCTTACCTCAACGTTAGCCAGAGGTAAACCACGTGTGTAAGTGGTGTTATGTTGAAAGTGAAAGGAATGCATGGTGTACCCTGGCACGTAGAGGAGGAAGCCGAAGAAGGTGTTTCCGGCTCCCTAGTAACCTGCCAGCTTTTATTGTGCCTCGACTGGCATTTCGCACGCCGTAGAGTAAAGCCTAAGCCCATCTGTCACGTCCCTACAAGTGTAGTTGCATGGACCGACCGACATCTGGGTTATTACCACACACGAACCTCACGTAAAGACGAAGAGGAGGAACAGAGCAAAGTGGTGGACTAGCAGAACAAAGTAATGGAGAGTATGGCTGAAGCTAGGTATAACAGCTTGTTTGTGAGTGCAAGTTCTTTATAAATAAATAATTCTACTAGGACTATTCGTTCAAATGCGTCAGAAGACGTCATTGAATATTTTGAATATAAGTGGCGGGATACACTGTCTAGGTTGGACGCCGCACAAGTCATTTGTAAGCTAACAAATAAAAAGAGATGAACTCTAATGTCAAACAACGTTTAGCATTCTAGAAAAAGAGCTTGTTGTGGCGGCGGATCAGTGTTGGAATTTTATGGCGTTCATCGCAGCAAGAATTACTTGGCTCATTCCTCGTACTCTGCCTAACGTCACAGACCTGAAAAACATAGCCACACTGATAATTTAGTCCTCTAAAAAAGTTCTACAACAACAACGATCACGTGTACTTAACCGTGTAATAGACGTATTGTCCACTACGCGGCCGAGCAGATGGGCACATCTGTCTAACGAAAGCAAGATTAGGAGTAACGGCAGCTTGGGGGGTGGATCATCTTCTTATTTATTATTTTTTTATTTACACTATACTGCAGACCAAGTAAATGGTCCAAGCAAAACGGGCAGAACAAAAAGAATGTACACGCACATACAATGCAATAAAAACAATGGGGTAACATCAACTCAGAATTCACTTGGAGACTACAAAATAAACAGGCCACGGTGAATTTAAATTTTTGTACAAACATAACAGGGTTTCCAATCCAAATAAAACTAGAAAATCACGTACAAGTTTGAGAAACGTCGCTAAAAACCCGAACGTCAGTAAATAAAAGTTGCTAAAATGATCCTGTAGGGCTTTCGTGAAATTTCCACTAAAATGTCTTTCTGGCAATTTATTCCAGTCATCTACCGTGCGTGGAAAATATGAAAACCTAAAGGTATTTGTTCGGGCAAAGAATGGGGATAAACTATGGCTATGTGTGTGTCGTGTTTTCCTCGTGGCTAACAGCCTAAATAATGGAGTGGGGTGATAATCCAGTCTTACACTTAATTAGGGATTCCAGAAAAGCTAAGCGGGCAATTTGGCGTCTAATGTGTAGTGGTTGGATTTTATTGAGTGCCATGATACCTGACGGAGAATCACTTCTTTTCTATTTATTAAAAATAAAACGAACAGCTCTCCTCTGAACCTTCTCCAATTCGTTAATGTTGTTGTTCGTGTACGGGTCCCAAACAACTGCTGCATACTCCAGTTTAGGTGTAATTATGGAAAAGGTGTTTATTGGGCCTGAAAACAGGAAGGGCTTGGCATTATGGAATTGTAAGCTAAAAGCTTAACGTTACTAGGTGTACCTCGAAGTTTATGCCGTAAAAGACCAAGTTTTTACCGCTGAAGAAGTTACATGCCGAACGTGGTCGTTCCAATCTAATCTGGAGTTCAATACATACCTAGGTATTTAAACTTACTCACTTCCTCGATTAGGGTGTTTTTATTTTGTACCGAAAAGTTAGGGGGTTTCGTTTCCTGGTTATACGTAAAAGAACTGTTTTTGTAGTGCTAACTTTCATGCCCCATTTGTCGCACCAAGATGATATGTCACATAAAGCCCTATCTAGCCGATGTTGGTCGGAAGCAGACTGCACTTCAGTATAAATCATGATATCATCCGCGAACATTCCAATATTCAGTATCACAAACAACAGACATAAATCAATGGACAAAACAACAAAACAAGCAGGGTCCCCAGCACACTTCCCTGGGGGGGACACCTGATGTCACAGTTAGAAGAAGAGGAACAAGTACCATCGATTTGTTACAAATTGCGTGCGATCTTTCAAATATGAATTAACCCAATTACCGAGTGTAGAAGGAATTCCTGCTTGTTTAAGTTTTAAAGGACTTTGAAGGGCCGAGCTGGGCAAGCGCTAGGAGCGTTGGCTTGGCTTGGTTTGAATTGATAGGAATGATTAAATTGGATTGTATTGTATTGGATTGGAAAGACGGAATTGTTAGTTAATTGAAAGTCCTGGTGTGTAAATTGGGTCTCAACTCGCCTGTATTGTCTGCACAGCTGTAGGCGATGTCAACATGCAAGCCGCGTTATGCCCATGCCTGGCACGCCTCCGTTGCGCAGCCCAGCCAAGTCTGACCTTGCCCGGAGCAAAACCAGCGGTTTCGCGTGTGGCTCCAGGAGATCGTTTCGCGTGTTGAGCATCCGAACTGAGGAGGAGGAAGCGTGTTGACGGAAATGCGCGAGGAGCAGGGGACATTGTGCTGGGCTGGACTAGATTGGGTTGATTGTGTCGATTGTATTGGAACTAGATTGGGTTGTATTGAGTTGCATAATAACCCGATATTGGAGAAACCTAAAATAAGCCGCAGAAGCTCATACATAATCCTGGCAAGCAATACCTGATAATAACCTGTGGGGAAGATGTCATATACAAATAAGCAACTAAACCAGGCCAGGATAATTCTTTTTAAACTGTGGGGAAGTATTGTGCATCAAGAAGACAATTATAATAAACCAGGCCAGGACACTCCCCCTTCACTCCTTCTCGAACTCGCTTTTTTACTGGGTGTGTACTCACTCACTCGTGTGTTCATCGGCTCGAACTTTTTCCAATTACAAAAGAGTGCACGGGTGAGTACGCCGTAGTACCAATGTAGGAACTCGCGGGTTACGCCGAACCATGTAGTGTCCAACACAAACTCCGGAGCACGTGTCCAACACAAACTTCGTCCTAACCTTGGCGTTAACTTGACCACATGCACAACCGCTTCATAATTGTTTTTCTTCGACCATCTCACACGCTACCGTGAGGAACCCTGTCGAATGCCTTGCTTAAGTCTAAGAACAAAACATCAATTTGCCCGGAGTGATCTAAGATTGAACTAAAACTGTGAACGGCGGTGACCAACTACGTAACGGTAGAAAATCCCTGTCTAAAACCATGTTGGAAGGAACTCAATGTTTTATTTTTTCCAGTACATTAAGGATATGGTTAGCTACAATATGTTCTATGATCTTGCAACAACAGCACGTTAAGGAAATTGGTCGATAATTGTCAACATGCAAGCGGTCACCATTTTTAAAAACTGGAATTACCCTAGCCATAAGCCAATCATGGGGCAGCACGGACGTCCGAAAAGATTCACGAAAAATGACTGTCAAAAACCGAGCTAAAGATTCTGCATAGCGACGCAGAAAGGCGTTCGGGATTTCATCCGGGCCAGTAGTGCACTTAGGATCTAATCGCAGAAGCATTTCAAAAACTCCTTCAAACGAAACAAGCTCGATCTGTTCCGAATGAGCCTCCATATAAAATTCATCACCTTGATCGTTTGAAAACAGAGAATGAAAAAAGGAATTAAAAGCATTAGCAATGGAGTGACGAGATGTTTCAATCTTGCTTTCAACCAATAATTGATCGACCGATTTACGTGCACTACGGATGTGATTCCAGAACTTTCCTGGATCGTTTAAAATGAACTGAGGCAAACTTTCGCAAAAATACCGGTTCCTTGCGGATTTTACGCTGCTCGAAAGGTCAGAGACTAACCTATTTAAGACATCACAATCGGGACTGCGAGTCTTCTTTATACGTTTAATTCGCCGTTTTAAGTGAATATCTCGATTAAACCATAGATTGACCCTTTTGGTTAGTTTTTTTCTTATCAGGTATACAAGACTTTCGACAAAATTTTCAATGCTCTTCAAACCTTTCCCATTAATTCCGGATATCAGTACCATGAACGTTTTCGTAAGCTATGTCTAGGTAATCCAATACAGACTCGTCCCTCGCCCTGGAGTAGTCTTTGACATATGTATGCTTAACTCCCGCCAAACGTTTTTTTAGGTTCTAGAAATACATTGGTAACTACAACCTTGTGATCAGAAATCCCGTCACTTGCACGTAATAAATAATCAGAAAAACTGCGATCTAAGAACACGAGAGCGAGTACGGACCCAGCTGTACCGCAAATTCTGGTGGGATCAAGAACAACCTTGTGTAATATATGAGTTAGCATACTGTCGGACAGAATATCAGAGTGTTCTGTGGCACCGACACATTCTGTAGGCCAATCAATACTTGGTAGATTAATATCGCCAACAAGTATAAGCCTGGTTTGGCGGAAACGAAACAAATGATCTTGAAGCTTTCGCAAATAAGAAGAGTCAGAACTGGGAGGCCTGTACAGCGCACATAGGACAAAAGTGAAACTAGAAAAGGTTATCTTGAGAAGCAGGCTTTCGTGGTCTTCTATTTGATTTAAAACCACAGCTTTTCACATTTTTCTTTAACAGAACAGCCACACCCCCCCCTCGTGACCCACGGTCACGTCTGAAGACCGAAAACGATGAAGGAAAGACGCAGTCGTCCGTGATATTGCTGGTTAACCGAAGTCTCAGTTATTACGGTACCTCGGGGTTGTGCGCAAGTAATGCAATTTCCAGGAATTCAGATTTATTGACAACACTTTGGGCATTCATATTCAATACAATGAGCCTGTTGCGATAAGAACCGCTGCCGGGATCATGTCACTTCGACTGCGACTGCGCGGGGACGAAATGAGCTTCACTCGTCTACCTGTTAAATCATCCCAAACATATGTTTTGTCATTAATTTTAAGTTTATCATCATAAAGTTTTGGATCCAGCCCTTCATCCTTATCCTTGAGTGCTGATTCCCAGAGCAATTTTCGCTTGCGGAGACTTTCTTTGGAATAATCATTCTGAATGTAAATTTTCGAGCCTTTCAGTTTCTTAACGTTACTGAAAACAGCCATCTTCTCATTGAAGTCTTGGAAGTGCAAGATTACTGGTCGAGTTTTTGCTCCCTTCCACCGCTATCATTTTCACTGCTACCGGTCTCCTTGATGCGTTTTCCAAGTCTGTGGATACGCCCAACGGATGCAACCTCCACGCCAAGCTGTTTATCAAAGATGTGGCCGATAACCTTCTCCTTCAGTTCATCTTCAGATTCTTATTTAGCCTCGGCTACACCAAAAACAAGCAAATTTGACCGCCGGCTGTATTCTTCGAGATTCACTACTTTTTGCTGTTGCGAAATAACCGACTTATGGAGCGACTGCAGATGTTGTTCGATTGGTGCTATAGGCTGCAGGGAAGTTTGAAAACCTGTCACATGTTTTTCGATCTGTTCTAGTCTAGCCATTACACTGCAAAGCGAAGCATCAAGCTTGCATTGCAAGGCTTTCATTTCGGATATATCATTCTGCATTGACTCCTGGGATTTTATAATCTTGTCTAAAGATTACTGGATATCTGGACCAGGGTTGCTCTCAACATCGCCACACAACAATAATTTGCATACAGAAAAACACTCGTACGCAATGCAAAGACAGCGCCAGTGTAGTGTAGTGTACGTGTAGTGTAGTCTAAGCACCACTCAGTCACCATATACCGTCACCTGAAACGTACCCCGCAATATTTGTAGATTTATACCTGTGCCATCCCGCAATATGCACGCGGTGCATACCGGACCTTGAGCGAGCTCCATCGGGTGTCGCTGCCAAATGAGAATAGGAATAAGCCCGTTTCTTTTAATTGATTTGGTGTCTTATGCCGCCAAGGTCAGCTGCAGCACTCTCTATCACTTTGAATAAAAAACTAAACACATCTCCGCCTCCGGAAGAACCTCCCATAAGCTGAGTTTTCGATAGCTCTCGCACTCATGGAAGCCAATGCCGAATCCTGTTTACAGATTTCCAGCAGCGGAAACCCCGAGAATAGAAAGCACGTGGAGTTTCCAAAGATCACCTCCGAGATCAGTAATAATTGTTTCAGAAGCAGATCACTGTGGCATCGCCAAGCAAAAGATTAATTTATTCCCATTCAATTTATTCCCAGGGGTATAGCCGAATTAATTTGTACACTAAAGTTAACATCCTGTGGAGGTGCGACGGGATTAACAGTAAGTTAATAAAAAATAATACCCGTGTCCCAAGTGAAACTTTGTCTAGTAAATTAGCAATGCTTACGCACAGGCCAGGTTTCACACGACTGGAAAGATAAAAAAAAAAGTCTCTAAATCAGGAAATCGCTATTCCACAGGTAATTACCGCCCTAGTTCTCTTACATTTATCTCGTACAAGGTTGTTTAATACATAATAGCATTTCATGCCATGAATCATCTGAAAAGCGTGAGCTTAATGTTCCAATACCAGCATGGATTTCGGAAATTTTACTCTTGCCCAACACGTCTCGCTGACATCGTATGGATAACCTTCAAAGAGACGCCATTTTCTTAGACGCTATAAAAGCATTTCATCGCGTTCTACATAACCATCTATATTCAAACCTAGCTTACCTCAGCTTCCCTCCAACACGATAAATTAGATTCACGACCTTCTTACAGGTCGCGTGGAATTCACGTTTGCCAATAACAACCAATGAGCGCTCACACCTGTTACTTCGGGGCTACCGCGGGGCGCCAGTTGGTCACCACTTTTATTCCTTATCTACATAAACGATCGCCCAATAACATAAAAAGTGATCTAAGACTTTTTGCCGACGATTCTGTTCTCTAAACTGCCATTAAAAGCTCCGACGATGACAGCAACCTACAATATGAACTTAACACTATCGCATTATGGTGCAATAAATGGCTTATGCCTCTTAACTTATCGAAATGCAAAGTAATCGCTTTCTCTCGTAAACACATCATCACCCACCACACTTACAATAGTAATGCTGTTCCCATAAGTCCCGTCACATCACATAAATATTTATGTGTTCACATGACACCATCATTATTATGGGTATTACACATCCACACAATCTGTTCCGAAGCATCAAGGACGCTTGGATACCTCCGACAAAATCTGAAGTCTGCGCCCATAGAAATAAAAAACTTGGTTATCTAATATTCGTCCAACCAAACTTTGATTACGCTTTATCAATAGAACATTCCTAGCAAGCATATTTGATGACTAACTTAGAATCCATACAGAATTTTGCTTTTCTCGTTATCACCTCCCAATACTCCTCCGGTACCAGCGTCACAGCTTTAAAACCGTCCATCTTCCTTTCGTCACTGGTGTCACGCCGTCATATCGCCCTTTTGTGCCTCCGTGATGGAGCGTACTATAATCCGAAATCAAGGAACCAACTATTGCAACCATCCCACCGCACGTCAGCGCGCCTACATCACACTCACCCAATACCACACATACCCGGTAAAACATCAACATCCTAAAGTTCATTTTTTGCCGTGCATACGCATTTGGAATTCACGACGCTACAACATAGTGTCATGCGCCTGACCGCGCTTCTTTTGGAAAAAAGTTGACGACCATTATCAAAACTACTGAAGACCCAGTTTGGTCCAGTGCAGTATAGCCCAGTCACTGCTGCTCGCGCATGCGCAGTATGGCTCTCCGGGAGCCACGCGAGACAGCTCTCAAGCGGCTCCGGCGCACCTTCAGATTTGGCTATTTAGCAACGGAGATGACGGAGACGCACAGCTGGGCACGCGCCGGCGCCAGTGCGTCTGCCCCGGCTATGACGTCGCTCCTCTGGAATGCGCAGACCGGCGAGTGTGGAGACCCAATTCTTTACACACCCGTACACCAATGGAATCCGATCCAATCCAATTCAATCCAAGCCAAGCAAAGCCAAGCCCAGACAATGGTCCTCGCGCTTGCGCAGCCCGACCCTTCAAGTTTCACGCGAAACTGCTCAACCTCAGCCAGGGTACCTACGCTACAAAAGTTTCAACAAATGCTCGGGCATACCCTATCGAGAAGGCCCCTTACACGTTCTATAGGGCGTGATATTAAAAATAACAAAAAAAGAAACAAACCGAATTGAACAAACTTATGTTGGAAGCATTCCGTCGATAATGAATAAAAATTAGCTATGTCCTATTTCAGTTATGCCTGGTTTTGCGTAGCGAGAGGCACGGTTAATGTAGTTGTTTAGCTTCCTTCTCTGTATGGTTACGACGCTTCTCAAGGCGTGCGGCTCGTTCTTTCTCCGTTTCCTGGTCTCGCTGCCCCCTCTTGGTTCCGTTCCGACCACGATGCGTGGCTTCTTTCAGTCTCTCCTACACACTTTCCATAGCGGTAGACGAATCCCACAGAGCCGGAAGCTGTGCTGTGATGCAGCATCCACCACTTATATTCTTTTCATGGTTAACGAAAATACTAGTCTGGAACGTGAACCTCTGATTGGATTTGAAGGCACATTCCCGCGATTATAAAATGCTTCTCTACTGCTGCATCGTGTTTGCGCTGCCGTAGCGTTCACCTATCACTAGGCAGGCGGGAAGCTAATTCAGGCTCTTTTCTGGTACAGTTATGGTTCAGCGGTGTAGTTAGCGCGTGTGAATCCTCCTTTGACGGTTCGGGTTCAAATTCCAAAATGTGGTTTTATTTATACTTTGGTTTTTTTTTCTGTTCAGCGGCAGTCATTTTGGTTCCGCTCACGTTGTCGCCGACAACTACGGCCACATTTAGCGTTTCAATGACCATCTAAGGCTTTCGCCTTGATGGATATGTCGGGGGCTGTAGATGTGTGCGCAATCATGTTTTTTCGGTGTTTCGAATTCAAAACAACGCGTGAAAAAAACTTGTTTGGGTCCCGCCTATACAAATTTTATCTGCACACTGTGCACAAATTTTATCTGCACAAATTTTATCTGCACACTCTAATCTGCATACTGCACCTGTGGAATTGAACTTGGTGCCGTTCAACAGGTGAACTTTGTCCAGTGACGGAAGCTGAGCGCTGAAATTGGAGGGGATTTCTGGCACAAACTGGGCTACCATTGTTCTAACCGAGGTTCGAATAACAACAGGAGGTTGCAAATAGTTCATAAACGGGCATATCTTGTGCTACCAAAGCATGAAGAGCAGAAGCATAGGGTGGA
This sequence comes from Haemaphysalis longicornis, assembly GCA_013339765.2. Classification (NCBI taxonomy): domain Eukaryota; kingdom Metazoa; phylum Arthropoda; class Arachnida; order Ixodida; family Ixodidae; genus Haemaphysalis; species Haemaphysalis longicornis. The sequence continues at coordinate 17,103 of JABSTR010003016.1, read as the reverse complement.
TTTCTTGATCCGAAGCGAAATATCAGGGAAGATGTTGGAACGCTTCTACATTAACGAAAGAGGAGGATATGTTATGATCAGGGAGAGCAAGCGATAAAGGTTAAACAGACTACAAGCCTCTGCGCCAGTAGCTAGCTTACATAATGAGGCCATAGGCAATTTGCACGAGGACATCAAAACAGCAAAGAACAGGAGAAAAACGGAGGTCACGATTGCGATGCAAGACCTTAACCCAAAATTAGATGAGAAGCAAATAAGAAAAAAAATGTTGGGAAATTTTGGAATAGGCAGTTTACGCAGGCGGGGATCCTCACTGGTCGGATTTGCGGGGAGAAATAACCCGAGGGTAATGAACACACATTTCTGCAAACGAAGGAGTATACAACGGACATAGAAATGTATAAACGGTATAAAAAATTATGGGAGCTTATACTAAATCCCAAGACTTGAATGGCTAAGCTGTTGTTGGTGAGCATTGCCGGGGACATACTGAAGATTCAGTGTGATCGTTTATTCACATAGTTGTGGTGCTAGTAATCACCGAAGAGTAAATACCGAAGAGGTCATCGTCTTCTTCGAGGTGAGTGGTGAGTACAAAGTCAACTTCAGCATTGTAGACCTCCACCAGCTCAACTGGCGAAGCTGAGAGTACATCGCGCAGGGCTTGAAGCAGAGCGTAGCGGCAGGATTATTTTATATGTGAGCACTGAAGGACACACCGCCACGTATTTGTACAAATTTTAAATTGTTTATTTACGTGTTCTGTTGTTACTTTGCCCTTTGTTAGTAGTAGTCATCGTGATATGCATCCATATCATCGTGCTCCTCGTGCCATGCATTTCAAACGGGGTAGCGCTTGACGGTAGCTCTGGAGTTTTTGCAAAACCCCCTGCCCGAGCCGGGCACAGGGCGGTCACCGTCAAGCACGCAATCACGAGAGTTCGACATTTTTTTTTGCCACTTGTGATTTTTCCCAGTCTATTTTGCTAAATTTTGCGCGTGCCGAGAATGACAGGCGGTCGCGGCGAGGCACACGCTCATGAGAGCTCCGCTTTTTCTTTGTAATTTGCCCTGTAACGGTCAACTTACAGCTCGTACGTCAGCTCCGCTGTTAAGTGTGACAATTCAGGTTATGTGCAGGAAGGCGGAGGAGCTAGGCAAAATTAGGAGCAGCGATCATAGCATGGTTAGGTGCAAAATAATGAAGAATCTCAACGGAGAAAGGGGTAAACCAAGGAAAGGTGCAAAAACCAGCATAAAATCGCGTAGAGCCAGAGCACAGGAATTTAAAATAACTCTAAAGAACAAACTCCCTCATTTACCTAGGAGAGGGGCTAGTGTGGACATGGTAACTGGCAACCTAGAGCGGCAATGACCGATTGAGCAGCAGCAATGTGAACAGCAGCATGTCAGAAGCAAACTGTCCAATTGACATAGAAAACTAAGGAAGCAGGGGCGTAGCCAGGAAAGGGGGGGGGGGACACCGTCCCGTGCCCCCTCCGAAATGTTTCGTTCCAGGCTGGGTTGCCGTTTAAGTAGCCTAAAGAAACGCCTGAAGTCGCCTACATGCGCGGAAACTGCAGTTTTAAGGACGTTCTTGCTCAATAAAACTGAAAACAAGAGCTACGTCAACGTGTGATCCCTGTACCCGCTTCAGATGCTGTACATGTCAACATATATAGCCCGGCTGCATTTCGCGCCGGATACACCGAGCAGCGCCGGGAACCTGCCGCGAGCCGATTGAGGCAGTACCGCTGTTTCGCTGGCGGAACAGCACGGCCTAATAAAAGCCTCATATAAAAGACTCATATAGGAATACATGTGGTCTGGGCTTTAGTGTGTCATTCCTTGTCTATACGCTGGTACAAAGCATAATCACATCACAAAGGATGTCACTGTATTTTGTTAAGTCCACTATCAATTCTTGATACGTTTATTTTTTAATCGACATGGAATTTCATTCAAAATTGCATGTCCATAATTTCTACGGTATGAGAAACATTTACCTGCCCATCTTGTATTTCCTCCACATCAACAAAAACGCGCAATTCTTTTTATTGCGGAGCTTTGTTTTTTTGGCCCTATATTTCATTGTTTCCTTGACCTACCTCTTGGTTAGAATCAGCATTCTGCATTTGCTTAACCGGAATGTTACTGAAGCCATGTCTGTTCGATTTAACGGATAGAAATAGAATGAAATTTAAGAAACGTGCACCATGCTCAACATTCAATAGCAGTGCAATAAGGTGTTCCGCTAAGCGTGAGTTTACTATTCACATTACTAGCACAAAAAATAACAAAAGGCGATTACTTAAGGACGAAGACGCACGTTTGCTAGCTTCGCCGCCATAATGTACCAATGTACCGCACGTACAGTCCACTGCGATTCGAAGGTTATTGCGGGAAAGCTCCTTCAAATGAAGCTGACAGAACACCAGCTTTAGCAAATCTTCCATGCCAGTTTCGTTATCGTCAGCGTAGATAAAAGGCAACGAAGTCTGTACTTAATAACAACGAATGTAAAGCTTAAAACCCAAAGGGATCCAAGTCAGTCATGCGGACCATTGTTGTAGCATGGAACAGCCAACAAGGGGGAGAAGAGCGCGAAATCTTGATTTTCACGGTTCTGAAACAAAACCGTAGGACGGTGGCACGCGTGTGCCGCTCGATGCTGGCGCGCTAACCTTCAAATCGTGCTCGACTGTACTTCATAGCTGATAAGAAAACTTAGTAGTCTTTTTCCTAAAGAAATATTTAAAACACGCAAATTTTGATAGTAGATACCCAGTTTTACTGCCGCTTCTGCCTGACGAACTTCGGGGACCACGCGCCACTCACGAGCGCACTCATGATCACGCTCGCAAGCGTGTGCCCACATAACCGCCTGCTCTATGGACGAACGAATCACCCGTGACCTACCCATAGACCGGCGAACGGGAATTTAGGTCATCATCATCGTCTAAGCTCCTTCAAGTGTGCTTTAATGTTAGCGCTCAGCATACACATATCGCATGTTAAAGTCAGTAACTTCAAGCTTCGTTCGAAAAACAACGCGCAAGAAGCCTCGCCTATACATTTCCCCGTCCCATCTTTTGGTCGACCGCGGGCCCCCCACCGAAAAAATTCCTGGCTACGCGCCTGGTCTGAAGGAAGCTATGGCGAAACAAAGCTAGGGCAAAGGAGGAACCGTAAAGCAACTAAGAATAAGCTGCCTACGTCAAATACAGATTGTACACGCACACAAAGGAACAGGGTAATATTATGCCAAACAAGGACTCGATAATAAACGTAGCAGAACGATTCTAGAACAGGCTTTACGGCAGGGATGCTTCACGAGGCAAACTACTGAGCCTACAATCCTAGTTTGCGATGTCCCATTAGTAACTAAAAAAGAAGTAAAAAAAACCCACTGATATGCACAAAAATAACAGGTGCCGGTGAAGATGGCTTGAAATTCGATCTATTAAATGAGTGAAGAGATATTGCACCACAAATGCCTGCTAACCTATTGTTGAAATGCATAATGACTTTAAATGTGCCCGTAGCCTGGATGAACGCCAACATAGTTCGCTCTGAGAAGAAGGCAGATATCGAACATGCTAAGAATGACGGACCAGGCAGGCTACTCTGATTTTTATACAGACGGTTTACCCAGAAAATAGTAAACTGCATTAGCGAGAGACAAGATTTCAAACAACCCTGGGAACACGAGAGGTTGAGAAAATATTACTGTATAGCAGATCACATCCATGTCAGCAATAAGTAACATGAAATCCGCGGAGCCTCATAAACAGCCTCGATGGCATTTAGAGACTATGAAAAAGCGTATGATAAAATAAACACCGCGACAGTGCTGGCGACATTGGAGGACCAGTATATGGACGACATCTATGTACAGGCAGAATAATCCTTCACGAGAATTGTAAAATGGTACAGATGAAAAATAAAGCACGGCAGGGACATACATCTCGCAAAATGTTATAACATTATGTCTGGACGGTGTAGTTAGGAAGCTTGACTGAAAAAACACAGGAGTACGAATAAACAGGGAATATTTGGGCCTTTTGAGGTTTAAAGACGAAATTGTTTTGCTCGGTGAGAGCAAAGCACCTGCAGAAAACGGTTCAAGAAGTGTAGCCACAAGACTCTGGCATCCAGCTAAAATAAAGGTGAGTTTAACTGATAAGAAATAAGCAGTCTGAAAGCGCCCCTTTCAGCTTAGATAAAACAATCCGAGAATGATTAGAATTATGACCGCCCTGGGCAGGTGGTCATTAGTGTTCCAGACCATGTCAAAAAAATTCTAGGGTAGAATTGGTATGGTGCGGGATGCACTCGGCAAGCAGTCGGGAATATTGAAAAGTAAGCAACCTGTTCCCCTGAAAGTAGTTATATACACACAAGGCGTTGTTCCGGGGGTAACATGTGGAGCGAAAACTATGCACCTTGCTAAGCAAGTGAAGAGAAAACTTAGGTCGGCTCAACTGGCCATGGAACAAAGAATGGTAGGAATAATGCCTAGAAACAGGAAACTTGCCTCGTGGGCCATTGAAATAAGTTGAGTAGAGCATGTCATAGTTGATAATACCGAAATAAAATAGACTTGGCATGACCAAGTCTTTAAAGACTAGTGGTATAGAAAAAGGGTAACGGTATTACTATAATGAATGGCGAAAAAAGAAAATTTGGATGCAACATTGCACTCTGGCGGCACAAGATAGGGGTAACAGGCGGTCAGTGAGCGATGCCTCTATCCTGCAGTACGCAGAAATGAGCTGCTCACAACGATGAATAGTAAATGATTTCTGAAGTATAATTAAATTGAAGAAAACATTTAGAAGTGAAGAGAAGTGACAGGTAGAAGAGGTAGTATAATAGGCGAAGTTCGGATGATATGTAATATAAAATGAGAGTTATCAATTTGACCTTAGCCAATGTTGTGTCGGTAAAAATGTTTAAAAGTATGATGGGATAATTCGATTGCCTTGCGTTTTACTAGTGTGGTAATACGAATAGGCCCTCTGCGCTGCTTCTGCCTATGGTCTTCTGACATGCAGTGTCAGGTGCGAGTGTTTTGGATGTGATTGGCTTTTCCGTAACCAGGTTATTGCAAGTTCTGAGACTGTGTTGGGTGGTTCAGGTGTGCTTTGTCTTAAGTGTGGTTTTGTTGCATGCATTCTCTTGAGTGGCCGGGCAGTGTATTCCGGTTGCCATGTATTGTGGCTTGTGTGGCTTGGATGCGTGGCTTGAAGTCGGTGTAGGGAAGTGTTTACAATATACGGCGGTTTTAAAAGCAGCAGCGATGCCCCGTTCATCCTCTACCTTAATATCGTTGAAACCAGATAGGCCTAAATCCCAGCTTATATTGTAAGTTCGCGTTTTTAGGTATAGGCGAACAGAATGACATAAAAAAAGATTGCTGACGTGGTTTTCAGACAAACTTTTACATTTTGATGCATGCGCCAGACTAAGGGGATCAGGGATCAGTGTATGTGATTTAAACAGTGTTTATATGTTTTAAACTAAAATTTGCAACAAAAAAACGGTATACGCTTGCTGTATACTCGAGTGCATAGTCCTAGAGGGACTCATGTTTTCACTGAACAGCAGAAGATGAAGTAGCGGTTGCTCTTGAAGCGTGATAACAGAAGTCAACATTGGTATTTCTAGCACAATGTTATTTTCGGTTGAATCGTAATGACGAATTTTAAACCATGGTTAGTCGTTGGCCGCAACCTATTAGGAAGCACGTTTATTCATATAGCCTGGTTATCGAGGTCCCCCTATCCCACTCGATGTATAGGCTCTGGACGTGTGCCACGCGGAGAGCGTCCGACCGAAGCGAAGTTCATAGGGCACCACGAGGTCCCGAATTTTATTGCTTTTTTTGTTGCTGACGAATGTGCGAAACTACCGTAGTTTAATCGCGAACCTCCCATTGTGGTCGAATACTGGTAAAAATATGCAGTAACTTTCAAAATGAAGTTCGACGGCTCAAAAAAAGAAACTTCAGCTAGACCTGCAATTGTTAAAAGGTTCTAAGCATGAGCCGTAATTTTTCAATGAGTTCGGGTACATTTGTTTAGATAAAGGTAATAATAGTTTTTTTCTAAAGTAAAGGGTAAAATTAAGTATCGGCATCACATCTTGTTTAATGGATTATAAGCAGTAGAAACGTATTCGTGGTAGTACCATAGGTGGCAGATGGCACTAAGATGTCTCAAATGTCCTATAATTTGTGCAATGAAAACCCCAGGTTGCTCCACCTTTTGCTTGTCTTATTTTCATTTATTTAGAAATGAACGCTGAAAAAATACGCAAGAAATCAGAAGCACCTCCGCCTTACTCCGACAACGGCGACCACGTGAAGCTTACTGGACTAGGCAACTCAAAAGGCAGGCTGCCAAAGTCATATGTGTTACAATGAAAGTCAAACCGTCAACACTCAAAGTGCAGACGTCCTGAGAGTCAACCGTCAAACGTCAACGATCAAAGTGGAAAGACAGTGCACGTGAAGGTCCAAACTCAAAAAACATCGAAGAGGCCCCTAGAAGAAAGCTAAAAGCCTCCCCTCACCCATCCGCATCGTTATACAGTCGTCGTCCAAATATCTTACTGCGAAAGTACAAATCCAAAGCACGCTGAACATACCCAACAAATTGAAAGAAAATGCTGGGGGCCCGATTGCGACGAAAGAGCAATCGCATAGCCGTCGGCTTCATAGTGCGAGGGACCCGTTGCTTCACTATCATCATTATTCCGTGTCCTTCCATTTTGTAAAGTTCCCTGTCCTGCCGTGCGTTTTGGTTACGACACCCCCTTAGGTGAGACCAAGGAAGCATTACGTGTGCTAAAGTGATCGCTTCTTGCACAGCCATCGATTTCGTTGCAGTAGTTTTTTCAGGTCAACTGATCTTTGGATGCATTCCAGTGGGACACCGTGTTAAAAAATGCACGTCCCACAGGCAACCCTCTTGAGGGATTGCAACCATAATAACATTTACAAGATGCATTTTAAGCCTTGACTAGGATTACCTGTATTTTACTTGATCACTGTAGTTAGGGGGTGTGCGATTTCTCTCCAAGTACATACTTTGAAGTTTCCTACTTTTTGATTCATTTACTGTTGTAAGCAAGACATTTTTCTCAGCGAAAATCGAGAATACAGTAATGGTACGGCACGTGGACTGAGTATTTCTTAGTTTTGGTAAAAGCATTCCGAAAACTTATAGGATACTGAAAGTGATTAAGACATTGGCTGTTTTGCTGTGATACCGTGACACATATTGCAACAAGGACAGAGAATACTGTGTAATCGCAGAGGCCTATAGCAGCACATTGATCATTTGGACTGTGTTTGCCACTTCTTACCGGTGTTGGAGTTGGATCAGCGTCGCATTCCCGGTCGCCATATTTTGCAGCTTGCATTCCTTGAAAAAAAAAGCCCGTGTTTAGGATGCTGGTCTTTCTTATAATTTGGGGTTGAGTTTATCTTTCAAAAACAATTATTTTTACCACAGAAGGTAGTGGGGTAGCTTTTCGGGCAGAAGTTGTTATAACAACGCAAGGAAAATTACCTTGTGGCAAAAGCGCAATTATAACTTTGCAATAACATTGCAAAAATAACTTTGTGCACGCATCCATCCAAATTTCAGGTAAGCAGTTTTAAGTTTGACGAATGATCACTAAGGTTCACCGTGCTGAAACATGTTAGGAGCAAATGCTCTGTATTACTTCCGCTCATATTCGAATTCATATTCGGATAGTCATTGTTGCCAATCTGTAATGCATAACGACGAAGATGAAGGGAGAGATATCATACCTTTGTTAAAGATATGGTACGGTACATACGCAGACACATTTGGCACGACGACTCTGTTACTGTTAGACAAAACACGTCCGAGTCTACACATTTCTTAAACATTTGCCACGATTCTAACCTCGTACAACTCGTTTATAGGTCTACGCGTACTACAACCACATGCGCCAACACTTTGGATCTCGTTCTTATAATTTACCCGACCTGGTTTCTTATATCACATACCTTCCTGCAATTAGTGACCACTCGATACTTCAGTTCACCTTAAAGGCTCAAATCCTTTCTACAAAGCATACAAGAATTATACAAGGTTTTGGCAGAGCCGGTATTGCGTCAATGACCAACGAACTAGAAGCCGTTACCGATGATTACGTTCCGAAGTTTTGGGAAAGATCGCTTGATGAAAATTTGTCACTTTTTAAAAACAAGTTGCTCCACTTGACTTAGTTCCACGTGCCTAAACGACGAGTAACTTCTACTCCCCGTCCGCATAGTTTAGCGCAACCCTAAAGCGACTGCGTAACAGAAAGAAACGCCTATTCCTTCGCGCCCAACTAAGAAATCACCCCGATAAATGGGTTGCTTATCGTCAAATGAATGCAGAATCTAAAACGGCCACCACAAATGCTAAAAAGATATTTTGTGATGACACGCATCCGTCCCTTCTGAAAGACATGCCGAAAAAAATTCTAGAGCTATATTAGTGGAGCTAAAAATAGACAAATTACAATAATTGATCCTAGCGATGTGGTTGTTGCGCCTTACAAGTGTTGTGTTGTTTTAAATAACGGGTTTGCCTCTTTTTTTCAATCAGTGTGTTCCCACCTGTCGTCCACCATAACACAAGTTCGTTTCCCACAGATGGAGCCAATTATTATAAAGTGGGATGGTGTGAGTAAATTGATTAATAATTTGCTAGTTCCCTCAACCATAGTTCCGGACATGATTAATTCCAAGATGTTGAAATGTAGGGATTTGTTTGCGTCCATAATCCTTGCTCTGCCTTTTGAGAATATCGTTGCTCTCTAGTACTTTTCTGAGAAGATTGGAAGACGAGAAATGCGGTTCCGGCCCATAAATCAGGAAATATTTATTCGGTTGTTAACTACGCCCCATTTCTTTAACATCCATTTCTTGCAGTCTTTTAGAGCACATCCTGTAGTCTCACCTTATTAAATTCCTAGAGACCAACTCCTTTTTTAACGAGTCCCAGCATGGTATCAGCCAAATGTTGTCTTGTAAAACCCAAATATTATCTTTTACCAATGAGTTGTTTAGTAACGCTGACAGAGGAGCTGACTACGATTGCGTCCTTCTCGACTTCTCTAAAGCATTTGACACTGTTTCTCATGACCTCTTACTTGTTAAACTCAGCCAGCTTAACACTGATGAGAACGTTCTTGGCTGGATTGAGACTTCCTCTTAAACCGAACACAATACGTAAAAACTAACAGTTACTTATCTGATACTTGTGCAGTTAAATCGGGAGTTCCAGAAAGCTGAGTGCTGGGGCCCTTAATTTTTCTTATATACCTTAATAAACCTTCCTGATTGTGCTAAATTCTCCCCAATTAAGCTTTTTGCGGACAATTGTGTAATCTCTCGTAAAATTACTATCCCAAGCGACGTCCATACTCTAAAAAAATTATAACAATATGTCGTGCTGGTGTGATAAATGGCTGATGAAACTAAACGCTAACATGTGTAAAAAATGCGTGTAACTAGGAGCAGCAAACAACAGATTTACAGTTTGTATTTTCCTAATAATTCCGCATTATTGCCTGCTAACATGTGCAAATACCTCGGCCTTCAAGAAAACTAACCTGAAATGCGCATGTTGACTACGTAACTAACAATGGTAATCGCATGCTTGGTTGACTGCGTCGCAATCTTGCCTCTGCGCCTAGCTTGCTTAAAATAACTTTGTACAAAACACTGGGCGACTCGAAGCTAGAGTACTCCTGCGCCGTATGGGATCCTCCTCAACCCTCACTTGTCACAGCCTTAGAAGCAGTACAAAACAGAGCAGATAGATTTGGTTTGTCAAATTATTCCCGACACGCTAGCGTAACCACGATGAAAACATCCCCTCACCTTTTTGCTCTTTCACTGCGTGCGTCGAAAATTTATCTCCTCTGCATATATCATAAAATGTTCTACCGCAACCCACGACGTGAATAAAGTAGGCCTACCGACAAGCCGCAGGAACATGCGTTATGATTCCTTCATTCCTACAACAAGCAATAACTTGAGCCACCTTCCTTTCATCATCGTTGATATACGTGAAGTTGTAATGCTCAAGAATGCTCCACAAAATGCCCTGAATGGACAATTGACAATGTGCTCTTTTTTTATGTACTCAACACTATTGTACAACTCCTTATCTGTAAAGCTGCCAGGCCTTGAAATTATTCTGAATAACGATATATACAATAAATATATAGAGATATAGATATAGATATATATACTAGATATAGAGATATAATATATATAGATATATATATATATATATACTAGATAATAGTAAGATATATAATATATTATATATATATAATATATAGCGAATCAGAAATAGGAAATGAGGGGCTCGGCTAAATTAAGACAGAAATAAGGGTTGGCAGTCAAGAAAACCTCGTAAAGCAAAGGGGGGGGTTGTGCTGGGTCGTAGAAACAGATGAAGAATTTTTTGAGTCAGAAAGGAAAGTGGCGAAAAAAATGCCCGCCGGGTGGGATCCGAACCCCACGACCTCCAGAATACCGGTCTGGTGCGATAACCACTACGGTACCGGCGGGGCTGTTCTCTCACACTTTCTTGGGTATTTATGTTAGGTATTTTTGTTTCCTGTACTTGCGGGTGGTAGCCAACGCCACTCGGACTACTCGGGGTGGAGGGGACCTTTTTTTAACCCCCGGGCGTGACTCGAGTGTCCTACGACATGTCGAGAGCGGTCGACCAGCGTGAACCCTCTTAAGCTACCTTTGGCACCAAGACTGCCAGAAAGAGGGCGTCGCTATGCACCTAGCGAATCAGAAATTGGAAATGAGGGGCTCGGTTAATTAAGGCCGAAAATAAGGGTTGGCAGTCGAGAAAACCTCGGAAACCAAAGGGGTGGTTGTGTTGAGTCATAGAAACAGATGAAGAATTTTTTGATTCAGAAAGAAAGTGGTGTAAAATGCCCGCCGGGGGATCCGAACCCACGACCTCGAGAATACCGGTCTGGTGCGATAACCACTCTACCGGCGGGGCTGTTAGCCTACCACTTTCTTGGTACTTATGTTAGGTATGTTTTGTTTCCTGTACTTGGGGGTGGTAGCCAACGCCACTCGGAACTACTCGGGGTGTAGGGGACCTTTTTTTAACCCCGGGCCGTGACTCGAGTGTCTACGACATGTCGACAGTGGTCGACCAGCGTTGAACCCTTTTAAGCTACCTTGGCACCAAGACTGCCAGAATAGAGGCCCTCGCTATGCATGTAGCGAATCAGAACTGCGAAATAAGGGGCTCTGTAATAAGACAGAAAATAAGGGTTTCAAGAAAACCTCTGAAGCAAAGGGGAGGTTGTGTTGTGTCATAGAAACAGATGAAGAAAGGGAGTCGTCTCCCTGAAACGTCAGGAAAACTGTTTATTCTTATTTTAATGTCCTGTCTCGTGTGTCTCTGTCGCTACTGATGTTATTTTTTCGCGCTCTGGTGAGTTTTTGTTTCCAGACTATATATAATATATATATATATATATATATATATATTATATATATTAATATATATATATATATATATATATCGAAGTGCTATATGGTATAAAAACAGACACCAGCTGCCCACCCTGTCTTTTTTAAATCGACTGAAGTTGTTTATTGCTTTGCTTTTTAGAACAGTTTGTCGCCCGTGCTACCGCACCTCCTGTTAAGTTAAAAATTAGCGTTTTTGTTGTTTTCTTTCGTTTCTTTGCTATAGAGAGATTGTGAGGTGCACAACGTCACCAAAGTTTGTACGCACATGTATAGTGCCCTCCCTTTTCCGTGTTTCCTCACCCCAACCCGCCAACATATTTTCTTAAAAAGGATGCACTGTAACAACCTCCTGCACCTATATAAGCGTGAGTGCTTCTAGGTTGTATGTTATTCAGACGCAAACTGGCCCTGCAGTCCTATGGTCAGTAAACCACTGTGTTGTTGTTAATCGTAACTTGACCATTATCTCAAATATTTCTTGTGGCTCCTCGAAATGTTTTTCTATAGCTTATATATATTTATATATATATTCTTATATATATTTGCGTGGATTGTGTGTTAAGCAGTGCAATCACCTGTGTATGGTGTGTACCGTTATTGCACTTGGTACAATCTCCAACTGATGGATACGTGCCGTGTTTCCTGGTAAGTCGGCTAGCACACAGACGACGACATAAACGCTTGGCCCGTGCCCCGCGCGCTTGATTCGGTCAGAAATTTTCGATGAGATTTCACCTGCTCTTTTGCGTTGTCGTTTAGTCGCCACGCCCAATAAACCAGTGCAACATCGCACAGCCGATTTTTCCTGTGTCTATGAAGACGCAACAATATGTGTATAGAATATATTAATATATATATATATAGATATATATATATATATCTATATATATATATAGATATATATATATAAATATATCGATATATATATATACGATAGGGAAGGCAAATTAAAAAACTTCACAATATTTATTATAACATGTCGACCGGGGGCCGACCTTTTGCAAAGATATTTCAAAGACAGGCCCCTGGTCGAAACGTTAGAATAAATTTGTTATGTTTTTCAATTTGACTCTCTCTTCATACTGTTAACCTTACAACAAGAAACCTTTCCACGCCAAAAAGATATATATATAATATATAATATGGATATATATCCTAGTATATATAATAACTAATATATATTATATACTATATATAGTAATATATATAGATATATATATATCTATATATATATATATAATAGATATCTATATATCTATATATATAGTATAGTAAAGAGTCGGATACAAAGCAAGAACAATAACAAACACGGTTTGTTACGTAGCGGCAACAGGACATGCCTTCATCAGAGTAAAGTTACATGACTTTGCTGTCGCAAACATTTCGAACACATTTCTTATATAGGTTTGTAGAAAACTGTGAGAAGGAGCGGAAAATGTTTCGAAACTGGAGTGTGCATACAGTCGTGCTACGCCTATGTTACAACAACACAACAACACAACAAAAAAAACAAAAAAAGGGGGGGGGGGAGAGAGAGAGAAAAAGGGGTCGTTTTAACAATGCAGCGTTCAAGGTTGCATCCATGACCGGTCAAGTATGCCGCGAGGGCTGCAAGTTCAGACAATGCGAGAAACTGGACACCGCGGTTGAAAGAAAGGGAAGACTATACAGTAAGGTATTCAGTGGCTGCGGAGACTGGTTGGGGCGGAAGCGAAAATGGGTGTGCCCCCCGCGGATGAAGAGAATAGATAGGGGGCACAAAAGAGCATTAACAGAAGCTAGAAACTGAACAGGAAATAGGTAGGGTCACAAAAGGTTAAACATGAATAGATCACAAAGAGTTCACATTCTTAAGTGGTGGTGGGAACGAGGCTCCTTCCCCAGGACAAATGGCATTGGTTGAGCCGCATTAGGCTAATAAAGCTGCTGTATTAGGAGAGTTTCTGCGAATTCTGATGGGAAACTCAAGGGTAGGAATAATGAACATAGTTATAAAAATTATGAAGCCGCTAATTTTAATCGAGGGATAAGCACGTTAGTTTTTCGTAACTTTCATTAACTGCCAGTGTGGCTGACCCAAACTTATAAATGAGATAAAGATTCCCGAACCTCGCGGTCGTGGTGGTTTTTGAAGGCGGATTCTAAAATCGTTGCTTGAGATGTTCAAATGCATGTTCACATGTCTCGACAGGCGCAAATAAGGGCAGCTTTTTGCATGAGAGCGGTGATTATTGAACCGTATTCGGAAGGGCATTCAGTTTGGCCGATATATTGCCTACAAACAGTGCACTCTAGAAGATATACGACATTAGCGGAGTCATAGTTAAAGTTACCTTTTATTTACGTAGTAGTCTGAAGCCGTGCTGGTGGCGCGCTGTGTAGTGGTCATGTGTGGGCATACTTTACATCGGGGTTTATTGCAGGGCATGCAGCCAGTAGTTGCCGGTCGGTTGATACGAGAGTTAGTAAGAAAGTCACCAAAATTCTTGTTATGCCGGTAGACAACGCGTGGTGGTTCGGGGAATATGCTTTTTAAACGGTCACTTTACATTAGGATATTGTGGTGTTTTTTTAGCTCGGTTGACACTCTTGGAGCGGAGGATGATTGGGTTAAAACTAAGTTAGTTTGCGGGTTCCCGTTCGGGGCTTTTTTCTTACAGATTTCGTTACGGTTTAATTGGTTGGCTCGCACAATAGCGTCGTCCATAACTTTTTCCGGGTATTTTTTATTCAGGAGGGCGGTCTTGAGTTCTCGACAGTTTGAGTCAAAGTCGGCTTGGTTTGATCAAATTCTCCTAAATAGGTGGGCTTGGCTGTAAGGTATTGCTGTCTTGCAGTGTCTGACATGGCTACTTTGGAAGTGCAAATACTGCCGCGTGTCTGTCGGCTTTCTATACAGTTTAGTTTGAAGCCGACCTTGGAAGGTAGTAACGGTGACGTCCAGAAAGTTTACACTGTGTTCCGAATAGGAATGAGCAAGGGAAATACTAGGATGGGCTAGGTTAAATGCCTCAATGAAGGTGAGGAGCTCCGCCTCACCGTGTTGCCAGATCATGAATATGTCGTCAATATATCCTTTTATAGTACATTGGCTTTAAATTTTGGGTGTCAAGAAAGTTTGATTCGAGGTGAGCCATAAAGATATTGAGTAGTTAGGTCCGATTCGAGTTCCCATTGACGTTCCGCTGACTTGCACGTAATAAACTCCGTCGAACTCAAAATTGTTAAGTTCAAGAATAAGCCTAAGGAATGTTTGGAGAGCAGAAGAATCGATAGGTTTGTCGCACGATGACTGCTCATACGCAAGGGATACAGCGGCGATGCCATCTTCATGGGGGATGTTAGTATACAGTGACGCAACATCAAGGGTGACTAGAAGGCAGTTATCAGGAATTTCAATTTTTGAGATGTCTGAGAGAAAGTCATTGGTATCCTTAATGAAGGAGGGAAAGCTGGGCGGAATGTCGCAAATGAGATTATCCACATAGCGCGAGAGGTTTTCGGTAACAGTGCCAATGCCAGAAACAATGGGGCGCCCTGGGTTGTTCACTTTGTGAATCTTTGGGAGAAGATAGAATTTACCGGCTACTGGGCTTAAGAAGATCAGAGAACGAGCCGTGGTTTCATTTATTGTTTTATTTTTAACAAGCTCAGAAAGTTTATCTTTGACATTTGCTTATATTCTTGAGTGGGATCATTGGGTAGTGCTTTATAGAACGTCGATACTGATAGTTGCTTATTGGCTTCGTTAACATAGTCTTTTGTCAAGGATTACGATTGTGCCTCCTTGTCGGCAGGTTTAATTATGTCGGGACAGCTTGCAGTTCCTCTAGGGCTTTCTCTTCGTTGGTAGTCATGTTTGGTGGAAAGAAATTTGTTTTGGTATGCTTTCGCACATCGCGTTGGACAGCTTTGATGTACATGTTGAGGCAACTATCATGCTGTGTGGGAGGGGTGCAGTGCTTATAGCTAGGTAGGGTTCTGCGGGCTTCTTCTGTCGCGGGGTGATCGTAGAAGTATTCTCGTAGCCTCATGTTTCTGGCGAAGTATCTACGTCCTTTTAAAAGTTGAAATTCATCAAAACCACCAGTAGCCGGGCAAAAGTTTAGGCCCTTTGACAAGACGTTCATCTGAGCTGGGGAGAGGGTTATACTTGAAAGGTTCATTACATTCCCGGTAAGGTTTTCTTTTGTGACGGCAGGCGAGGGAAAAATATTAGTACAGGGGTTTAACTGAACTGTTTGGGGTGCAGTAGTCGAAGCATTTATTACAGTCGTAGTGACATTATCGGCCGTATTGCCAGAGTTGGGGCAGTTACTAGTGCCGGAGCTTGTTAGGTTCTTACGCATGTGGTCAGGGTTAGAAATCTTATCTCGGTTAAACTTTCGGTCTTGTGTTCGGGATAAGGC
Organism: Haemaphysalis longicornis; assembly: GCA_013339765.2. Classification (NCBI taxonomy): domain Eukaryota; kingdom Metazoa; phylum Arthropoda; class Arachnida; order Ixodida; family Ixodidae; genus Haemaphysalis; species Haemaphysalis longicornis. The sequence goes on along the minus strand of JABSTR010003016.1, from coordinate 1,143 downwards.
GGAGGCCGTCTTTTATTTTTGCAACACTTTTATTGTCCATGTTTTTGTCCTTATCAATACCTTCACGTACCTTAAACCCTCTTCTCAACTTGACCCTTCTGTGTCCGGTATTCCTTCTTTTAACCAAAGTGACGCATTACAAAAACATTGGCAAGCCTTCCAACAATACGTTTCTTATTGTGACCTGTTTACCGCGGTAGAAGTGATGGATCTTGAAAAGTAATGACATTGGCGAGAAACTTTGGGTTGACTAAGGAAGACATGCTGGACCTGTATGACAGGAAACATCAGAGGCGAAGAGAGGAAAGGGCAGAAGTGAGAGAGGCAAATTAAGAAGAGGAAGAGAGAGCTAAGTGCATGGTGGAGGCAGAAATAGAAACGCTAGCCCAAAAGGAAGAGTTGGTTGAGTTAAAGCTACGCCTAGCGAACTATAGCGCATCAAACCGAAGTGATGAAAAATCCCCTGTATCTCCAGTACCATCGACGTCCAAAATTCGGGAAATTTGCCCATGAAAGCTCATGGCTACTTGTGATGACAAAAGCGGTATCTCCTACGCTTCAAACGAGTAGCATTTCGGCTAGGTTTTAAGTGGGCGATAGCATTCAGTCTCTGCCTGTTTGGCGAAGTCTTCCGTGTCTTCGGCAGAATGCCAGCATCAGAGGCGATAAACTATGACACATGCAAAGATAGCATTGCTGCAAAGATTTAAAATTAAAGCTGAATGTATCCGGGAGATATTTCGCACCATAAAGCCAGATGACGCGAAGACACGAAAACATTTGCTTCAAGTCTCACGAAATACTGTGACAGGTGGCTGAAACTGTCCAACACAGAGAAGACTTATGACCAACTTCGTGAGGGGATGGTGACCGAACAGTTCCTCGCATGGTGGAAATTTACGCTCGCAATATTCCTGAAGGAGCACAGCTTAAAATCTCTTGATGAGATGGCTACAACTGCAGATCAATATTGCGAACGTACGCAGAATGAATGAAGAGGAAATATCAGTGAGCATAGAAAACAGGAAGACAAGTCTCAAAGGTTCAACCCGAAGTCTTCATCTGGTTGCTTTCTTTACAACTGGTTAGGGCACCATATCGCTGATTGCCGAGTTGTGGGTAGCAAAGAATGCGCGGTATCGC
>JABSTR010003015.1:0-42581 GCA_013339765.2 Haemaphysalis longicornis | reverse complement strand
TGGACGTCGCAGCCCGTTCCTTCCGCTGCGATGAAAGCCGGAAGGGCTCGACGTCCATGTCGTCATCTGAAGGCAAGGGGGTGCCCAGCGGACTGGGCCCCCCTAGACTTGGTACCCCTTTCGGGTGTTCTTTGCCTGTGCTGCCAGTGCCGAAGGCGTGGGGAGCACCACAGATGGCACAGGCAGTGAGGCGGAGAGGGGGTCGCTGCGACTGCCTCCGTCTCCATCTCGTCCGGGCCCTCGCGTGTGCTTCGGGCCGGTAGAGAGGGGGAAGCGGTGGGTGCAGCAGCATCCCCACCGGACGTGGATGCCACCTCAGCCGCTGCTGGCTCAGCGAGCGGTGCGGAGGCGGGTTGGGCTGCCAGAGGCAACCCAGGGGGGGGTGGGGGCGGGACCAAGTCCGACTCGCGGTACTGGGTCCCCGCCGAACCAGACGCCGCTCCGCCCCCCGGCGAACTGCGTCGGCGTACCTCCCCAGAGGGAAAGAGGCGAACCACTTCCGCGCCTCTGGGAAAGGGATGTTTTCAGTGACCTTAATGTTAATGATTTTTTTTTTCTAATTGAAACTTTTCGCATCTTCTGGAGTAGGCCGCATGTGGACCCTGGCAGTTTACACAAAGAAGTGTTGCACGTTGCAGTTTTCGTGGCCGGGGGATCGTGCTGGGCGCATTTTGCGCAGGTAAGTCGGCCGCGACAGGTGTTTGTGCCGTGCCCGAACCGTTGGCACTTGAAGCAGCGCCGTGGGTTCGGGATGTAAGGCCGGACTGAACATCGGATGTAACCTGCGTTGATGAATTCAGGAAGGGTGAACTTGTCGAAGGTTAGGATGAGGTGCTTTGTCGGTATTTGTTTATCGTCTCTGCGGATGGTTATGCGCCTGACTGCTGTTACGCCCTGACTACGAAGGCCCTCCAGCAGGTCAGCTTCAGATTCATTGATTAGGTCATATTCGGAAATCACGCCCTGGGAGCTGTTTAGGCTGCGGTGGGACGTGACTCGGATGGCCAGATCGGCGATGCGGGTTTGTGCAAGTAGTTTATCAGCCTGATCCTGGCTACTGACTTCAACAAGGATTTCACCGGTCCTTTGTTTTTTGGCTTTATATGATTCGCCGATGACACCTTCAAGAAATTTGGAGACGAGAAATACTGACTTTGAAGCAAGAGGGTTCAACTGGTCAACTGATTCTATTACAAAGAAGCGAGGGTAGTTGTTCGGTTCGAAATACTCAAGTTGGGAAGTGGTGGGAACGAAGCTTCGGTGCGGCCCCTTTTCGGGGGCCTGATCACGTTTGGGGGGGGGGGGGGGGGGGTTTGGAAAATGCCATATGATACATTGGAAAGCAGGGAGACGGGGGTACTTTCATTCTTTTGACCTTACCCTGGTAGCCAAAGAGGTCCCGGAGCTCCCTGCCTGGTGAACAGACAGGGAGCCCATCCGCCGGAGCTTGACCTGGGCTCCGACGGCCACCGTTCGTGGTTTCTAACCCTCCACCTATAAACACATCGCCACGGTTGGATCCAGCTTATGTTTGGGGGCTCGGGGTCCGCGGTATCGCCAGTACCGCCACCAAGATTGCTCAAGGTGCCCCGTGCGGGGACAGGCCAAATTTAGGATGACATCGAATCACAGAGGTTATTCTTTTCTGGTTTATCTGCACCATATTAAATAATAGAAAAGACCAAGGGCCGAGACTTCCCTGTGATGTGAAGGTTGTTCGATTTTCAAACATGGCGAATGGAGAAAAACGAAGCAGCTCGTGTGAGACCTGCTCCCATGTGATACGGGCAGCGATGATGATCTCATCGGTGCAGCGATTATGATGATGTATAAAGTTTTAACAGGTAGGACTACATTGGACAACTATAGTTCAGTATGGTTTGTTTGCTTTTCGGTCCGACATGTAAATTAAGATGATATCTGCAATAAATGGATGTTTTAATAAGTACCTGTAGGCGTGTTGCCGGCCGGTCATAATTATAGTTTGAAAAAACAATGACAACATTTTCGAAGCAAGACACGTGTGGTGTTTACACATTGAAATAGTTCTCTTCAACAATTCAGTGTATTCCACATCCGTCGTATCACCACTTTTATGTAACTTGCATGTAATATTTTGGGCACTGCGCAAGGCTATACGATTACCCTAAAGGAATACCTTTGATTACGTATGTACCAGCACGAAGACGAGGCTTTGCTTGTATATCATGAATACAATTTTTAGTTTATCTAAACCTTTTAACAATACAAATAATAAAAGTAGCTGCTGAATAGCGAATCTTAGTTATGTCATCGGTGTTTCGTAATCCTCAGCAACGTTTAATTTATACTATTAGGTTCTGGTAGAGGGTAAGGTAGCGTCATTCTGCGGTTACTGTTATGCACTGTCGCCTAACAAATTGCCTGAAACTTTTTTTTGCCGTGACTATTTTTAAAAGCACTTGGGGACATATCAGCAAAAGAGATAAAAATGTAATCTCTTGCGGTAAGAATTGCAGTACCTTGTAAACTTCTGAACAAAAAGGACATAGACTAAAATATTGTACATTCTATTGAAACGGGGTTTCTCATGAGATCAAACTGCTAGAAAGCGAAGAACATCAGTAGGGGCCCCTGTGCCTTCCCTGGTTCATTACTGCTTATTACAACATATAAATTGAAATGAGATAGTCCATTCCCTTCGTCGACGGTGTTTTGTAAAGTTTTTGAGGTAATTTCCGTTGTAATGAGTGTTTGGAATGAGACAAAAATAATTTGTTTAGAACCAGTTCATAAACATCGTCGCAAGTAGATTCTACGATAATCCCAGTCCCATTATAAAAGCTGTAAAAACACACAGCACCACATAAACGCCAAACGTATTGCTTGTGTGATTTTTGTATATACACTACCTAAATAGGCATGATTTATTGCTTTGAATGTGTTGATTTGTGGCCAGTTGTGATGCCCTAAGTGTTTTTTGCCTACTCTGCTTGCACAGCGCAGACACCGGGCTCGGGTATACGAGATGGCTTTTCAGACGGGTTCGCTTGTTTCTTGAGTTCACTGTCTTTTTGTACATAGGAAATATTATTACCTTACATTTGTTACATAAGATAAGGGAATGTAGTGCCAACGGATGATAACTGTTGGCCGTTAAGGACAACAGAGCGGATCCCTAGAGAAAGCAAGCGTGGTAGGAAGCTGCAGATGAAACAAAGAGGTTCGCGGGGACACATTGGTCCCAGTTAGTACAGGGCCTGTTTAATTGGAGATCCGTGGGAGAAACCTTTGTCCTGCAGTGGGAACAGGCTGATGATGATGATGACGTTAACGATTATTATTACTCTTCATAATATTTATAGAATGCCAAAAACAGCTATGCGTTTATGCTACGTCCTCTCGAGCACTTCAGGATTTCTCTACTACTGACATTTCGGTCTGTAAGATATACATTTTACACGAATAGTAAATATATGCCAGGCACATGTGCTTTTTAGAAGAAAACAGGTGATGTTTAGAAAAACAACTCATTGAGGGCTCACACACTTCTAAACGCGGTTTTTTGGAAAAAAAACAGTACTTGCCTTCTTTTGTATGATTGCTCAGAAACAAAATGCAGCGAGTGTCAGAAGCCCGCCGTCTGTTTTTGATTGCTATAGTAAGGGCACGGCCGCTCGATGGAACTAGGACCTAGTTTCCATCGAGCGGCCGTGGTAAGGGTCGTAGAGCAAAGAGGTCAAGCGTACTGGGACTGTTCTGTTACAGTGTTTACTGTCGTTTTATATAAACCATTTATTTCCTCGTCTACTCACTAATTACGGCTAATAGACTAGAACTGGCGTCGGCAATGTTTTGAAGTTTAGGGCGCAGCTGCATCAGGCCGACACAGCAGAGGGCCGGACGGCAAACCGGGTGGGAGGGAGAGAGGGGCCTTGGAGCAAGACAAAAAATTAAGCGAATTGCCAATAATACTTGACAATAGTTGACAATAATCTGGCTAAGTGTTAAAATGGGGGACAATGCAATTGGAATCAATCAATTCTCTGTTTTTGGCTGCCGTCTAACACTATTTTGGGTCGAAATACTGGCCTGATGGTCTTTGTATTATTAGTAACACGGTAAGGAGGGGGCTCTGACGACATGCTGGGGCCTCATAATACTGCCAAGCGGGCCACATGCCCGCGGCTGTCGGTTTTCGGCCACTGCACTAGACGATAACAAAGTCAGAACGATCCTATGTAAATATTTGAGCCACGCACCCTGTAAGCGGCGATGATATGTTATGTAAACATTTGTAGTAGACATCTAAATACGCAGAGGACAGGCGCATTGGGGCTTGTTTCGCTTCCAATAATTGCGCCTAATTTGTTTATTTGTTAATTATTTCACGGGTGGCATTCCGCGCCACAAGGTTTGTATTGTCAATGTCAGGCTACCTTCATGTACCGGTGCACCGTGTAAGAGGTCGACGACAGGGAACCTCTATAATCAATACCTAAGATGTGCGCTGTTACGTGCTGCTGCTCCGGATACCAAAGCACAAATGAAAAGTACGGCTCTCTGTTTTTGGTTGAGCACCGAGAATCGAGAGAAATAAAGGACGGCCATTCCGCGGTTTGAAGCTGGCAGCTCTAGCTTTAGCTGTAAAAAATGTGCGTGTTTGCAAAAGGCAGTTCGGTGCTACCGACAGTAGATAGCTTAGCTGGCCATTTTCGACGGTCTGCTCCGGTAATGGCGGCCCCCTCTACAGAACCGGAGCCAATGCCATTCGCGGCCCACCAAATCCCCGAACAACTCATCCATTACAACCCCGCCTCATGGCGCTAGATGCAAGCCGTACGAGCCCAGCTCTCTTTTTCAGATCTTGTTCGATTGGCCCAGGTTTTGTTCTGGTTAGATTGGCACAGGTATGAACCACTTTTATACCCATTTGAACTCCAGGCACACCAATTTCTTGAAAATGTACTTGGTACTTAGGAGGGCGAGAGATGGTGGTGGCACATCTTCAGGTGGTGTGGCAATCATTGCGGAGAAATCATTGGCGTGCAACACTGTCCCACTACAGACCATCTTAGAGGCTGTTGACTTTTGGAACGATAATCTCAAATTGCTTACAACACAATGTTCTTTTCAAATCCCTCCTTACTTCCAGCTCTAGAGCTCAGACTTCGAGGGGCTGGTAGATCAGTTACCCGAACTTTACATTCTGATAGGTGACCTGAATGCACATCACTTTCTTTGGGGCTCTGCATGCACGGATGCCCCAGGTCGCCTTATTGAGTAATTTTCAACATTGTCGGGAGCATGTATTTTCAACCAGAAACAGCCAACATATTATAATACTGAACAGAACACTTATTCAAACCTTGACTTGGCTATTGGATCTGCAGTTCTCTTTCCATGTCTGGAGTGGGGTGTGGGCACTAACCCATAAGGTAGTGACCACTTGCCCGCCTCACTAATATATATACGTAAATTCCCAAGCCGTCGATCTTCCCAGAACAGGTTCAACGAAGCAAGAGTACACTTGAATACATTTACAGAGGCATCAAACTACAATACACGTACATACTACACACACGTTGAGCAGACAAGCCAACTACTCACGGCGCACATCTTCGACACCACCAAACAGTCCATTTCCTATGCTTCTAGAGCCCTGAGCAACAACAGGAGGCCGTGGTGGAATGAAGACTGCGACAGGCCCAGAACAAGGCGTGGAGTATCCTTCGTCGGTACCCCACGTTGGGAAACCTCCTTTTGTTAAAAAGGGCAAAGGTGTTAGGAAAATGTGTGCGCCGTGAGGCAAAACGAGGTAGTTCGCGTTCATTCATAACATAAATAAACTACTACACAGACACGCGGAAAGTGTGGACACGAATACACGAGCACAAAGGACAACAAACACACAGCCTGCCTCTGGTCAGCACAACAGGGGACATACTCGAAGACCAGGCTGACACACTCGCACAACACTTAACACACGTGTGCAGTTCAGCAAACTACACAAACACTTTCATAAAACACAAACCATCGGCCGAAAAGAAGCCTTTACTAGATAACAATAGCTCAACATCTTCTTATAACTCCGAGTTTTCACTGCATGAGCTGAGGGTTGCTCCGAGCACGTGTAAACTCTCGGCTCCAGGCCCAGACAACATCACATATACAATGATACAGCACTTACATGCACACACTCTTTCAACACTTCTTCACCTTTATATCAAGATATGGCTTTCGGGGCACGTTCTAAAGTTTTGGAAAGAGGCCATAATAATGGATTTCCTGAAAGAGGGAAAAGACCCACGTCCCCTTCAAGTTACCGTGCCATAGCGCTGACTAGCTGCCTGTACATATTGTCGAGATGATATATCGCAGGCTCATGTACTGGCTTGAGTCCAACGGTATTCTCGAGAGCTGCCAGACAAGCTTCAGGTTGGGGCGATCGACAAACGATCAACTTTTCGCACTTGACTTGTACATCAAGGATGCCTTCATGCATGAACAGTTTTCTGTAACTGTGATTTTCGACCTTAGAAGGCCTACGACACCGCTTGGAGTAGCTGAAACCTTAGTGAACTCAAGTCATTCGGTGTTTCGGGTAACATGTTAAACACCCGTGTTAGTCACTTGTCAGAGAGAAGGTTTCGAGGTTCAAGGTTCTCTTCAAGGTTTACATGAAACAAAATGGCGTGCCGCAAGGTGGACTGTCGAGCTGCCATCTTTTCATAGTCAAGATGAACTCTCTTTCGAGGCTTTGCCACCTACAATTGTTTATTCCATGTTTGTAGACGACGTGAAGATATCTTTTAAATCATGTAATGTATCAATCTGTGAATGTCAAATCCGTCTGCGTGCGAAGAAACTTGCCAGCTGGGCAGACAAAATTGCTTTTTGACATACCTTGTAAAAGCTCCTGTGTTGTGTTCTCCAGGAAGTGTAAGGTACCTGTTGACCAAGACGTTAGTCTTAATGGTGTGTCCATTCCTGTGAATAAGGAGCAAAATTTTTGGGTGTTGTGTTTGACCATGAACTCACATTCATTCCCCACATCAAGGAACTAATCATAAATGTTTGAAAACAATGAATATGCTTAAGGTTGTCTCCCAGAGCTGCACTGAGGGCTTGATCTTGCATCGGGTGCTTTTCGGACTAGCCCGGTCCAAAGTCTGTATGTCGAGTGTAACAAGTGGTGTCTTGAGAACCAACAGACGTACATGAACTTGTTTTATGCTTTTAAAATTTTATCGCTGAAAATCCATCTATTGTATCTTGTCTCAAACAATACATCCACATCTCTGCCGTTTATAAATCGCCCATCCGTTCCTCAGCCCTTTTCACTTGGGGTGACAGAGCAAGCTTCGGTTCTCAGCGCTTCATTCTTAGATGTGTACAGATCATCCTCCTCAGACATTGTACCGCCTTGGCAAGTTCACCGTGTGTCTTGTGACCTTTCTTTTATAATAATTGACCAAAATCTGGTACCACGAGCTGTAATACTGCAGACTTTTTTGTCTCTGATGCTAATATACCCGGGTGCAGAATTTTACAGTGATGCTTCTAAAACCACCACCATCTTGTCCTGCGCTGCGCATGATCCGACTTTCAATGCAGCCAGAACCATGAGCATACACACAACCATTTTTTCAGCTGAAGCATATAGAATTTTACTTATTGTACAACGCATTCTTGAAAATCAAATTCCCCATTCCGTCATCTATACAGATTCCTTGAGTGTTGCTCGTGCACTATCATCGCAGAAGCTTTCCAAAAACCACATAGTTAATCTTGTGGTCAACACTATTATGTCTATGCACAAAAACATGAGCTGTTCCCCTGCTGGGTCCCAGGACACGCCGGAATCACTGGCCACGAGTTGGCTGACGAGAGGCCCGCTGCTGCTGCACTCAGGAACACTGTGGACATATCAATGGCGCCCTATACAGACCTCAAACCACATATCAGACAGCGCTTGCGTAGAACATGTCAAACATGCTGAAGTGAACAAATAGACAAAAGCTACATGTAATAAGTCCACCTTAGAGATGTTACAGTACTGAATCACACAACAGATTCATTCAGGTTACCTTATGCATATTACTGATAGGCCACACATATCTGTTCACTGGATCGCCAAGACCCATGTGCAGCGGTTGTGGAGAGGACCAATCCGTAATTCATTAACTCATACAATGCAAGGCACTAGAAACAATGCGACACAAACACTTTGCACAACAATACAGACAACATATTCCACTACACCCATCCTACTTTTTGGGGATGACCCAACCACAAGCGTACTTTTAAGTTTCTTAGGGATGTCAAGTTTTTTCACCTCGACCCCACACCCAAGCGTACTTTTAAGTTTCTTAGCGATGTCAAGTTTGTTCACCTCATTACTTACCATGCATGTTGAAACCGTGGGTGGCCCTTTACACCAGTCATCTTCATTGCCTTTTATGTCACTTCACGTATATTTTTTAGTTAAATGTTTTGCACTTACTATCACCTCGCCTTCATAAAACAACTTTCCTTGGCTCTCTTTGCCCTTAGTCGGTCTGGCGACATAATACTCCAACCATCACCATCATCATCAGATGCAAACCACTGTGTCAGAAAGTGGAAACTCGTGCCCTGCGTTGATGCACTGGACACAGGCAAGATGTCTGCCAGCAGCGTAACCCCACAAGCGGCTCCCAACGTTCGGTATTTTTGACGGCAGTTAAAGACACGCTTGTACTACCAAATGCCTTGTCTGCAATGCAGTACACGTCACGCGGTCTCTAGACTGTCCTCAATGTTTCCGTCTAAGGCCAAACCAATTTACGCACCGATGTCCAAATGGAAAGCCACGAAGAACCAACACTAGCAAGATCAACCCTATTCGAGTCACCCTCAACACACCAGAATCCCCGTCACCACCTATCGACAGCGCACTCCCCTGAACCAGCACCCTAACCAACCCCCATGAGCAGCGAGAACCACCCATCGAGGGGACACCCTACCACCCCTCTACCTTAAACGGACCTAACATGCATCAGCCAGAACCATTCCGCCAGCCAACCAAACTCTCAAAGATGAGCGGCACAAGGGCCTCCAATACAGTGGTAACTCGACATCCCTCATCCAATCAGCCCCCGCTTCCCAACTTCTCTCTGCTGTACTAGAAGAAATGCGGGCCATGCGTGCCAAGCTCACCAATATGCGAGCTGAAAATGCCTCCCTACGACAAACCTTTGGCCCAAATTCGCAAATCCCACACCAATGCAGGGCCCCCTTCAAAACGAAAAGCCCTAACACCCTCTGAATAGGCTGCAAATACTACCCCTGGGAAGAGAGGCTCAAGCACCTGAAGCAGCTTCATATAGAGCAAACTAAACTGATCAAAAGCCTTTTGCAGAGCCAAGCTACGATGCAACCTCATAAGAAATCATTAAACAATAGTTGTTCACGCACTACCAGTGCAACAGCTGCAACGACGATGCCTCCCTCCTCCCACTGCCCTACTTTTGCCATAACTGATCATGGGTCGCCCAAAAGGCTTTTGGTTTGGCAGACGAACTCTCGTGGTTTTGGCAGAAAGAGAGTACCCCTAGAATGCCTCCTCGAGTCCCGAAACGAACATCCCCACATCATCACCATTCAATACCTTGCCGGCCCAGTAAAGTGTCGTGGGAATACCTTATCAACATACCTACTACACACCCCTTCTCGTAGAGCGCGACATCTCAGCACAACAGGGCAGCCTTGTTGACAGCCCTGTCCCTTACGACTTTAAACTATTTTCCCCGCCAGCCGCCCTCAACCTATCTACATACTGAACATATGTAGTAGCCGCTCCGAACATCAACACAACGTCAAAACCCTCTTTGTAGCCGCCAAAACCATAGAGACACAGCGCCCCCTCAATATTACTGGAGACTTCGATGCTCCCCACAATACGTGGGGGTGTCCACGCGATTCAAAGAATGCAAGGCACCTCTGGGAAACCTCTTTAACTTGGCGTTTCACTTTATAGACACCTCCTGATCAGCCAACGCGTGAAGGTACTCGCGTCCAAAGAGGCACAACCCCGTAATCCCAGCGATCACCGTATTATAGATTTGCAAGCATCTAACCAACTCTCTAAACCCCCGCGTAAGCTCAAAACTCAAACAACCGATTGGGATGCATTCCGGGAATTTCTTAATTCTGCTAACCCCAGTGACCCTACACTTATACTCCTAGCACACTGGACACTTCTCCACGACGTTAACACGTGCCAACACTCCCTAGAGCCAGGAATACCGTCTTTCCATGTTGACGCAGAACTTAACTGCTTGTGGGAACCTCTTGGCAGCCTTAAATCTCCTTGGTACCAGCAACGTTATAACAGGTGACACAAAACCCACATCGCCCATCTCGTAAAGGCCATAGAAACCCGCTGCCAAACATTAGGCCAGGCAGCCTGGGACACTGTACGCGACAGCATTCGCAATGGCCTCAGCATGAAGCACACATGGGCTCTCGTAAGACACCTGATGGCTCCCATATCCTCCCAAACTATCTAATCTAATCGTATATTCCAGCGAGCCCACCATCTAACCGACTGCAATCACACCTGGCCCCATGCACCAACCCGGCAATACTTCCTAGTAATACAATTTACAAGGCGGCAATACAAGGCGGTACGAACACTCGTTACCCGTGTGCCTCACGGGACCACTCCGCCAGGAAGCCCCTCGCTACCTCGGGGAAATTACTGACTACTACCACCGCTCCCGCTACACGCTACCAATGGCTCACATATCCGTATCCCTCTTGGAGGAACGGTTGTGGCGCCTTCTCCATATTGAATCGCTCCCCAACCGAGCCCTCCTTAATCACATTTACTCATCCGCCTACCCCTCTCCCCTCTGCCCACATTGTGGCAGTAAACCCGCACTACAACACGACATGTGGGCTTGCCCCTCTAACCTCCGCCTCACCGGAACCTCGACTGAGCACTAGACGGAGGCACTCGGCCGCTCGGACGAAGGCTCCCAGTGCCCACTGATCACCCGCGTGAAGGCGGTGGTGGGGACCCCAAGGCCGGTAGTGGAAATAAAAGTTTTTCTCTCTATCCCATCAGCCACCAGGTGGCCAACCAGTGTGGGCCTGTTACATACCGGCTCCGAATTTTCATCTCTCTGGTGGCGTAATTACCATATTTTTGCACAACCCCTCTCCACCATCGGATCCACAAAGGTCAACGACGCAGGTGGACACCAACTTCAGGGAGATCAAAGCAGCGGTTCGATTTTTGCTGCCATCCTTCGACACGCAGGGGGCAGGGCCTCGCTAAGCCTGGCGAGGGCTTCGCACTACAGAGCCACCTCTGACGCGGCGACGGCCCCGGCACCCAGGCTGCGCATAGAGCACACCGGGGAGGAGTGTCGCCTCCGAGCATCGCATCGGCTACATCGAGGTCGAAGTCAATGGTGACTCAATTTTACCAAAAGAGTTCGAAACGGGACGCAGGACGTCTGTCCAGCCACCGCCAACCAAAGCCGATCAATCAGCAAGCTGTGCATAACGACAGAACAACAAGCTCGTTAAGGCAGGAGGTCATCGACACCCACAACGAAACCTTCCACAAAGCGCTCGTGCAATTTGCATCCCCAACGTGCTCCGGAGCTGGCGAAAGAAGATATTAAGATCATTCTGAGGCCACGCGACTGGCTAAACGCTAAAAAGCTGCGCTCAGATCAGAGACGCAGTTTTCGCCGCGGCAAGCTTTACGCGAGACGAAGCGGACGAAGATATTCTGTGATAGAACCGTGTGAAGAACATAATCATAATCATCACGGCGACCATGGGGAATGCCGAGATGTACAGCAGCATCCGAAAAGTGCGAGTAGGCGATGCCATCTAGGAAACCGTCGCATACGCAGCTCCACGAGAAGATACGGTCAGAGGGGTCATTCACTGCATCCCTTCATACGACATAGTGGACGACATCACGCGAAGTCCCGTGTATAAGAAAAACCCCAGGATATTACAAGCCAGAACAATGGGCAACACGAACTCGGTCGTCATAATATGCGAAGGGAAACGGCTTCCCCAGTTCATCTACTATGGAAGAGCGGAGTACAGGTGTCTACTCCACAAGATGAAAAACAAAGTGTGCGACTCGTACGGCAAACTGGGTCACAGATACGATGTGTGTCCAGCACCAGAAGACCAAATCTGCAAGGAATGTGGCAAGCGCAACCCCGGCGAGGACCACCCTTGCGACCCGATATGCACGTAGTGTGGTAAAGACAATGCAAACGCCGACAAGACTTGCCGACAACGCTTCAGAACGCCTTTCCTTCTCAAGCAAAGGTTGTGGCAAAGAAGAAAAAATACATAAACGAGAGCAGCAAGAGCAAAGTCCACGCAATCATCATCAAAGAACTTCTAGCTTCCACTAGAAAGACGACGGCAAAGGAAAAGGGTGCACAGAAAGTTTCCGCGCACAGAAAGTTTCCGCACCACGGAAGATTGCGGAGACCGATCTCAAAGTAGGCAAGGCCACTTCAAGGTCTCAGAAAACGATGGTAAAAGGAGTCGCTCCGGTTTCTTTCTTCGCCTGCCCAACAAGAGTAACGTACCACATGCACCGGCAACAGGAGGAGGACATCGCTCCCGGTCCAACTCTCGGCGGCAAACTATGTAGCGGGGAAAGACGAGAGTCCGACCCAGATCTCGAAGCTCCCGGGGGAACGGAGAAAGCACAGCCACTTCGCCCACAGAAGTGTCCCGAAGCCAAGTCAACGAAAACACGGTGATCTGGGCAGAGACGGTCTCACGTTCGAAAGCTCCGTTAAGTGCAACAAACAATGTTCAGCGACCCGCCCGAGGTCAAGACAAAAACGACAAACTAGAACAAGTACTTACGCAAATACGACAGATGTTGGAACAGGTTACGCGCCAAAATATAGCCCCTCAAGAGGAAATAGCCCATCTAAAGCATAACCACTCTGACAGAGTGGTTGAGCAAAAACAACTGGAACAGGCGTCCGCTTACGAGCTACAAAAGCAGGTAGAATTGGATACGACCACTGAATAAGAAAGAACAAGCCCTTGCAATTAAAGAAAAAAAGAGCAGAACGAGAACCTTGGAGCTACCCCAGAGAAACAATTCCTTTCACATGAATTAGAAAGCTGAATAGAAAATAAAATAGACAGTACATTGGAGGCACTCGGAAAGAAATTCGAAGACATGTTCTCGACCTACGCCCAAGACATTGACGAACAAATAGCAGGTTTGAACGCCAGCATCACGGCCTTAGAAATGGGGCCACTGCACCCGCCGCCTCAAGCTAGCACCAGCGTGGGGCCTACTAAAGTGGAGAAACCCCACGCGCGATCCACGATGCTATACAGAACGAAAACTAGCAGATCAGACACTTCCAACAGGAATGGGTCAGAGTAGCAGCGATGACAAATATGTGGTGTGGTAGTAAAACTGCCGCGGGATTCGCCCCAAGAGGGGAAAGTTGCAGCAATTTCTGAACACTAAAGAAAACACCGAAGCACCTGACGTTTTTGCATTAGAGGGAGCGGGATGTCGAGCAAAATTATCCCGTTACAATTTGTCTTTCTACAGCACCGTGGGAGAGGGTGATACAAAACCGCCTGTTTGAAAGATGATTAATAGAAACCGACCGGTGATCAGGCACGATACGGGCGTGACAACCGTAGGCCACGTCTTTATCGAACTTTTGCCGACTAAAAAGAGGAGGGAACGTAGTCTTTTTGTACTTAACGTGTATAACAGCCCAGAAAAAAAACACATTCGTCAAACTTTTCCGCCAAACATTACACATCGCCAAAAGCAGGCACTAATAATCTTTGACGATTTCAACGCGCTCCACGCGGAGTGGTATTACGCGGAGGAAACACCGAAGGGCAGACAATTATGAATCGATGCGCAACAAGAACGTCTGACCCTTCTTACAGACCCGCCATTTTCGACACGCATCGGCAACAACATCTGCGCATATACCACGCCGGATCTGACTTTCCTGAAAAACGTATTTGTTGCGGACTGGAATAATACGCAGGAAAGTATGGACAGCGTCCACTACATCATTTCTACGAACCTGAAGGTGGTACCTTCCAAACCTAGGGGAAACAAAATAACAATAACAAAATTGGACGCGTTTCGGGCCTTTAGACACACAGAATTAGAAAGGGGGATGATTTACGGAAATTACTGATATAGACGAATGGACGACGCCACTCCTGCAACACGTGGAGCGCTCCTCAGAGACCATTCCGGATGAAGCCAAGCTTCAATGTGCAGATGCTAAGCTCGTACACATGCGAGAAGCAAAATGCAGCCTACAGAAACATTTCAATAAGTAGATATAAAACAGGTCCCCCAGGAGGCGAATAGCGCGGCTGGATAGAGACATAGAACACTATGCGGATCAGCTCTCTCGTCAGCACTGGAATGAGGCCTGCAGGCGCATGATCCTTCAAATGGGGCTATCACAAACATGCGACACCTTACGCAGCCTCATTGACCCAGACAACGGTAAAACAACACAACCATAAAATGTCGGGCGGCTTGTGCATGAGCATAAAGGTACGAAGGTTTAACTACTTACAGAAATCAAGGACAGGTACGTTCGGACGAACCCTACGATTCAACTCAATCATTACGCGGGAATTGTCAACCAGTAACTAGACCGCCCCATTACCACGTTCGAGGTTCGCGCTACAATACACGACCTACGCACTAAATTCGCACCTGGCCCGGATGGCGTAACGAATAAGATGATTCGAAATCTAGATGACGCATCTATCAAGGCACTAACCAAATTTAAGAACGATTGTTGGGAGACTAGCCGCATACCACACGCATAAAAAACGGCTAAAATATATTCATGATATCGAAGCCTGGGAAAGAGCTACGCCTTAAAAGTCTCCGGCCTATATCTTTAACTTTTTGTCTGGATAAGCCTCTCCATTATGAGGTGTTAATGAGAATAAATGTCTACATGGAGAAAAACGACATGTACCTTCACACCATGACACGTTTCTGTGCGAAATTATCGACCAAGGACGTCATGTTACGCTTCAAACATAAGATAATCCACGGCGATAATCCACGGCGACACCATGGCGATTTTCGGTCTTGATCTCAGCACGGCGTTCGACAACGTCCCTTAAGAGGCGATTTTTGGGAGCCTCGACAGACTGGGGACCGGAAAACCAGTTTACAATTACACTCATTTTTTTTCTGACAGAACGGCATCCCAAGTGATTGTAAACATCCAATCGAACCAATTTGAGATGGGAAGCCGTGGGACGACGCGAGGGTCTGTACTTTCACCATTTCAATTTAACGCCGCCATGATGGGACTACCCGACAAACTAAATGAGATAGGCACTCTAAAACACAGCCTCTACGCCGACGACGTGACCCTCTGGGTCGCCGGCGGCAGCGACGGACATGTTCAAGGCATGTTTTACAGCGGAATAGACGCGGTAATCGATTATGTCCGCCCTGTAGGCGTCGAATGCTCCCCCCTAACATCCAAACTCTTGATATCCAGACGCACTAGTAGCGGACGCAAACGGGACCTTGCTACACCTAACGCCGAGCTCTACGCGGCTACCAACTCATTCCTACAGTGGCCAGTATCCGAGTTTTTGGCCTTGAAATTCAACATAATGGGCACACTAAGAAAACTATTACCCATTTTGAGAAAAGCACGCAGCTAACCATGCGATTGATTCCACGGGTAGAAAACAGGAGCAGAGGCATGAAAAAAGAAAGCCTAACACGACTGATTCAGTCCTTTGTTTTAAGCAAAAATACTTAGGTGACTCACTTTCTCAATTTAAAAGTGGACGAGAAAATAAAAACCACCGGTCTCATCAAAAACGCGTTCCAACAAGCGATCGGACAACTATTCAGCACTGCAAATGATCGTTTCGAAGAGTTGCGCGTTCACAACACGCTGCACGAATTGGTAGAGCCGCAGAGAACGACCCATTACGAAAGACTATTCTAGAGCCAGACCGGAAGACACATTCTTCGTTCGCTAGGAATAGCAGGCGTGCGCTAAAGATGATATCCCCCTGAATAGCGAAGGCACATCTACGTGCCCGCAGTACCAAAAGCATGAATCCTGTGCATAACTTCGAGCGCAGACGGGTACAAGCGCGCGCGCTAGACAAACGATTTGACAGATCTGAGGACGTGGTCTACGTTGATGCAACCGAACATCGTGTCCGCGACGCCATGACGCTAGCGATAGTCGATCGTCAAGGACAATTACTCACTGCAGCTTCGCTCGCTACAGTGCGACCTACGGAGTTTGACGAGGCGGCCATTGCCGTGGCCAAATCCCTCACCGTCGCGAAAATAATTGTTAGCTATTCGAAAGCGGAAGATAGAAATTTTGCAAAATGGTGGGGTACCGCCTCGAACCACGAGCATACTCGCGAAAGCGAAAAATGTGGGAAAAATTGAATTAACGTTGAAACCAGCACACTCGGGTCTGACCGGAAATGAGAGGGCCCACGGCACCGCCCGTGGTTTAATCGACCAGGCAGACGTCTACCCCAGGTCAGCCCACCTCGTCAGGCCGGAAAGTGATCGTACGGTGTCATACAGAGAAATCGTAGATCATTACAGATTGGCAATACGAAAGTATCCCGCCGCGCGCCGCAGCCTCACTAAACCGGACTCTGTATGGTGCAGGCAGTTACAGACTAACACGTTTCGAAACCCGGTTGTGCTCAGTCGCTACCGCATGTTATGGTCGTGTCCCGGAAGGCAGAATCAAGCTTTGCTCAGCCCCGACCCGGAAGTGCAGCTTCGGGTCGTCCGGGTGGCCGAGGCCGCCGCCAGAATCGAAGGACTTTTGGCCTACGCGCATAGGGAGAGGGGTAGAAACAGAGTAGAAGGCACCAGCTTCTCCTTCGTCTCTTTCCTTTTTGACCCCACCACGGGCACAATAAAACTTTCTAATACTACTACTACTCTCTTTCTACCGGGCACGCACAGTGGCTTTGGAAAAAACTAGGAAAGTCTCGAGGAGCTTGTCGCGTTTCTCAGCAGCCCACAACGCCACACCTCGCGCAAAATCTCCTATACGGAATTTCGACGTCACTTTAGGAACGCCGTGCAAGCGTCGTTCAAGTACGCGCCGCGGCTGCGCACTGGTTGCCGTCAAGCGATACCGGTCATGTAATCCTGTTGGTGAGGAACACGACGATATCGATAAAGTAGTAATAACTTTTACTAGCACAGTACAAAGCGACGGCGGAACATGTACATAAACCAGGGTGTCGAACAGCAACCCCACTCGAACCGGAAACCGTAACGGAACCCGTATGTTGCCGAAACTCAACCTCAAGTGAAACCGTTATTTTTCGAGCACGCTGAACCCGAACCAGACCTCAACCGAAAAAATAAATAACAGTTACAGGTTCACTACGAAAATGTTCGACCAGGTGTTGTTATTATTGCGCAGACAATGGTATTTACGTGTTTGTTTTTTTGTACCATCAACTTCTTTCTGATGCACTTTTCCTACAAGAACAACCAAACACTACTACAGCTGTCTTTGTAGTGGCCACATCGAACTGAGAAAGAACTACGCACATTACTAGCTATGGTGTGTTCATACGGGTTGCGTGAGCAGAGCGCAACGAACCATTCGAAATTTCATTCTCGGCTCTTCCCTCCCTGCGACTTTAAGACTTGGCGACAGTCGTTTGAAAGAGAGCTTCGGAATGAAATGCGCGACATTCGTAACAAACAACTAACCATGAGTGAAAGCCTAAAATTCGCGGCCAAAACTATCGAGGATTTGCAGAAAGAACTTAAACGCGAACGCGCAAACAATTCTGAACTAAAAAAGCAAAATGATGCACTTCTTGCGGAGTGCGCAACTTTTCAGTCCAAGGGAGCTGACCTCGAAAATATGGTGCTTCAAGTACAGCAATATTCGCGTAACGCGAACATCGAGATCAAGGGCTTTACCAAAACTAACGAAGAGAACGTTATGAAAATTGTTTTCAAAATTGGCATGGCTGTTCAGGAGCCTATCTCGGAATCGGACGTTGAAGGCCTGCCATCGTGTGCTTACAAGGAATACGGACGTGTCGAACATCATTGTTCAGTTTAAATCCCGGGCGAAGCGGGGCGCAACGCTGAAGAAGGCAAAGATGATAAGGCTGACGAAAAGCGACATCGGGCTCAAGGATTCGGCCCCCGTTTTCGTTAACGAGCACATGTGTCCAATGCTGAAAAGGCTCTTGGGAATGGCCACGAAACGCAAGTACTAACAAGGTGGGAAGTCGGTGTGGTCGTACAATGGCAAGATATATGCGAGGCAATAAGAAAACTGATATTCCGTTGTGATCGGTGACGAAAACGACCACGCAAAGATATACCCAAAGTAGATAGAGGACCCTCAGCCCAGTAAAAGCCCCCTCCCAAGAATGCGCTATCACGAACTTGCCCTTTACGAATCTGTCCACACTCAGCAATTATCGAGTTACTCTGTCCTACGCCTTTTACGCGTTCCGCGCTGAAAAAACATGATAGCATTGCACAGTTCCTGAGCCAGTTTTCATTCCAACTTAAAATATTATATCTACCAAAACATGGTATCGTGACGACGGTGCAATATTGCATCTTGGCGGTTCAAAACATTTCTTCATTAATTGCCCAAACCGTCGAGGTGGTGGTGTAGCAGTTTATGTAGAAGCCTGCCATCACTTTGAGCTTCTGAGTTCTGCGAATCTACCTGTGACTATGAGATACTAACAATTAATTGCAATCAAGAAATTGTTTCAGTAGTCGATCGCTCTCCCGATGGAAATTTGCTCGCTTCATTGCTTTTTTGGAAAAATTGGTAAATTATATTTGTTTAAACAGTTTTAGGTACATCTGCGGGGGAGACTCCAACAGAAATGTCCTCGACAACAGCCCCACTGTACACGATTTTACAACCTGTATAGATCAAGTGGATTTGTGAATCTAATCACTCCCCCCTCCCCCCACCCGGCATTACTATATCAACGTCATCGGCTCTGGACCTTTTAATTACTAATCTCCACACGGTTTCCGATTCTGGAACAATTGTGTCAGACATCAGTGACCACTGGCAAGTTTTTATGCTTTTCTCTGGTGGAGTACATACAGAGCGTCGTACAGATACTGTTACCACACAGGTTGTTTCGCATCAGTCTTTAGAGCGCTTTAAAATCGCCATTAGCTCTCATGACTGGTCTTGGGTCATAAATCAGGAAAATGCGAATGATGCATACTCCTTATTCATAGAAAACATACGCAGATATTACCTCGCACATTTCCCTTTAGAACTTGACACCTTGCAAAAAGACAAGAAAGCCATGGGTTACACGGTTTCACTTGGAAATGATTAAAAAAATCGCATTTTTCATAAATTCTTACGCACACGAATACTCGAAACACTTAAAGAATTCAAGATGTTTAAAAACCAACTCAATGCTCAACTCAAACCTGCTAAACTAGTTTACTATCAAGAATTGTTTTCTAATATCGGGGCACAACGCCCCCATGTAGTTTGGAACACGTTAAATAGCATTTTGGGACGTAAAATACAAGTAACGCACCATGCAATATAATACATACTTGAAATCTGCTAACCGGTAATGCGCTTGCCGAACACTTGAGTCTGCTTTTTGTTTCAAGTAACCCTCGTAACCAAAATCTGCCCCTGCCAGAAATGCTATGCCCTTTCCTTCTGGTAGCTCACTTCTTTATCCGACAAATGAAACAGAGGTCTGCCGAACTTTCATGTGCCTGAAAAATAGCAAGTCTCTTGAATAACTTACAAATAGCACGGATAAAGCACGTTATAGAGTACATTGCCGCCCCTCTTTCTCACATTTTTAATCTAACTCTTGAACAAGGCGAACATCTAACAGCGATGTAGAAGTCTGGAGTATCAGTCTTGTATAAAGCGGGAGATAGAAATATGCCATCTAATTATGGGCCTATACCAGTTATTCCTATTTTTTCCAAAAGCTTAGAAAAAGGTATTTTTTCGAGAATACCAAACTTTCTAGATAGAAACGCCATTTTAACGGACGCCCAGTTCTGTTTCCACAAAGGCATGTCGACCTAAAATGCTTTGCTTCTGCTTAAAGAAACAATACTGCAAAACATCGAAACAAACTTTCTTACGTTGGGCTTATTTATACATTTCAAAAACGCGTTCGAATGCCTTTATCACAAAATTCTTCATCATAAGCTGGCTCACTATGGTATTCGTGGTGTTTCTTTATCTTTGCTACAATGGTATTTGCACGGAAGAACACAGTGTGTTTGTATAGGCAGCGAAAGGTCAACTCATTTACCGGTTCCATGTGGCGTACCACAAAGCAGCATTTTTAGGGCCCTTGCTCTTTAACATATATATCAATGACATCATTACAATCGACAAAACTGTGAAGTTTATTATTGCTCTCAGCACCTGACCTACACGCTGTAATTCAAAATTGTAATCACATTCTTCATAGGCTCCACATAAGGTCAAACTCTAAACATCAGGATAACCCCTCAAAAACAAAAGTAATAATATTTCGTGCAAAAAATAACGCTTGTCAAACGCAAAATGTCATTTTCGTATAAAAGGCCAGATATAGGAATTGTTGAATCACAAAATTTTGGGCGTGACTTTTGCGTCAAATCTCAGCTGGGACTCTCACATTTCAGTCCTCTGCAAAAAACTTTCCTTTGCAACCGGAGCGTTGTCAAGACTGCGGTCATTCCTTCCTCTTCAAGTGAAACTTAACGTATATCGTGCTCTGTTTGCTTCGCATCTTGATTATTGCCGCCTAGGTTGGTCAACAACTTCTTTGGCAAATCTGACAAAAATTATCATGTTGCAGAAAAAAATTATCCGCCGCATTGCAAACGTTTCAAATTTGTTTGTAACCGTAAATTTATTTCGCACTTTAATGTTATTCCTGCTGATAAAATTTACTATTTCCGCTTACTACGTCTATACTATTTCTCATATGGCATATCGCGGGATTTTATAACTACTGTGGCATCCTTAAAACAACACACTCATCGTGTACACACACGAAACACAGATTTCTGGATGATACCTTGCTTTCGAACAAACTATAAATTACAAATGCTTCAGTATATTCTTCCATTTTATTTTAAATACATACAGGTGCGCTGATAATTTTTCACTTAGAAGTCTGCGCGAATGCTTTGTGAACTTGTAGGACTCCCTTCGTTGATACCTGGGCTATCCTGTTTTGTACAAATAGATCGTGTGTATGTTTACTCGTGTAAAATTGGTATTGCTGTCAACATGTTTCGCATTGTTACAATGTAAGTGTTTGGTTCAACTGCAGTGTCAATATTAATTGCTGTGTTGCATGATATTGTCCAGTCTCGCCTACATGTCTTGTAATATATTCTGGGGCCCCGTCAACTGCGTAAAACAGCTTTTAGCCCTGTGAGCCTTTCCAGTTTGTTTCTGGAATAAAGATTTTTTGATTGATTGAATGATCGATGCTGCAAGAGTGGTCTACAGCGCAGCCGTTTAAAATATCTCCGCCGCAGGCGACGCTGTACCTGCCAGCGAGACGCGCAATCAGCCACGAAGCGGAAGGGAGATAGCGGCCGGCCACGCGCTTTTACTCGGGCACGCTAGGTGACCCGGCTGAGCTCCGCAGGACGCGTTTTTTATCTTTACTGCAACGGCGAAGCGTTGCGTAAAGGTTTGCAAGGGCTTGCGGGACGATTGCGGCCCCTCGGTCGCATGCTCGGCCAGCCGCAACGTCACTACATGTTGGCCGTAATGGCCTGGCTCTTCTCGGTTTTGTTTCAAAACCACCAATTTCTGACGGCCGTTTGCGCCGTAGATACGCGTATTTCAGCTTTCGAATTGTGTATCTTGAAGTCTTTTTTTCGCAGACTATAAGACAGTCAAGCATTCAAAACGACGAAATTTTGAGTGCAGTGGGCCTTTAACGGCCAATCAACACAGAGAAAAGCCACCAGACCTGGTTTAAAATTTTTACGCCTAAAATAGTATCGAATAAGCGAAACGCGAAGAGATGGATATGCCTATATAGAAATCAGCCTTTAGCTTTCCGCAATGTTTAGCCTTCAGCCATTAGCTAGCCTTCCACAATTAACACGCAACCATTATCATAACTTCATTGTCCAAATATTTTCTAGTGGTGAATATAGCCACCGATACCGCAATATAAACAGGACATGCGTAACACCATCCCGCTAGGTGTTCGCGATGTGCGTATAATTCTAATAGGGGACGTCGTGTAGCCCTGCCTGAATTGGTACAACCACGCTTCTTAGCACCCTAATAAAACATTAGCCCATCTAGACAGTAAACGAACACTTCACCAAACAAAGGGCTAGAAATGATACAATGGTTTGTTTTAATGCTCACGCGTTCACACTTGTAACACTCGCATACAAACGTCGCTCGTCAAATCAACGCAACGCTGAAATTGGCAGCATGAAAACGTTAGACACTGAAGTGCTTTGTAAACATTGCTGGATTACTAGAGCACATTATTAGTTCCGAGTCACTAGGCCATGTTTCGACCAATCTGGGTGCGTTTACGGGAATTCATTTAGTAAAAAAAATCAATTCGAAAGTGCTGTCCTCCTCTGTGCATCCCCACCCATTTTGTGTGGCTTTTCGTGTGACGTCAGGAAAATATGACTTGGCTTGACTGCGCTACTGCACTGTTCGCCGACCTTCCGACAGAGTCAGTGGCCCCAGCGTTTAGTCCACCGACCACCGATGGGTTGTCGCAGTTCGTTCGCTCAGTTGAAACAAAGCCACGACAGGTTTGTGAATGAAAGAATGTGCGTTTTTTAGTTTTAGTTTCTACATTGTACCAAGCTCCAAGTCCAGGTCGCTCCACACAAGCGCTGAACAAGAGCGACGCTTCGCTTACTTCTAGTAGAAAACATCTAAGGCCAATTGAATGCGGGCAAAAAGTCAGCGAAGTCAATATAGGTACTAATAAAATAGAGCTAAACCTGGATGTAACCAACCTTTATGTAACGAAATCGTTAATTTAGCGAAGTTTTTCAATTCCCCATCGCCAGCCCCATCGAAACCCATGTGTTTGCGACCTCTTTGTAGCGAAGGCGCTGCGACGTATAACCTGGATGTAACGAATTCGCTACGCTCATGCTTCACTGTTTTCTGCCCCTTTTTTGAAAAATCGGCTGGAGAAACGCCCTAATATAGCGACTGCCGCGCGCGCCTTGAACTATGGTGCTTTTCGTCGTGTGAGTACGGTGTTTGTTAGGTGCTAGACCAGCCACCGCGATCTGTCGTGTTGGGTTCGTATGTGATCAGTTCTGTTGGCATAAAACGGAAAGTTTTGTACTTTGAAGACAAGCTCGAAATTTTAAAATTTTAAATGTCTTCTCCGCCGGCGAGGAAGAAAAACGTCGCCGCCAGGTACAGCATTCAAGCGAGTACCCTCTCGACAATTTTGAGTACGGAAAGAGCATCAGGTTCCCGAAAATGCGCGCTGTCAGCATGCGTTTAGTTCTTAAGAGGTATTTGCAGTGGCGTAACTGGGAGGGACGGTGCCCACGGCAAAATATATTTTGGCGCCCCTGCTATTGATATTGATAGTATTTATCAATATTATATCATCATTGTTAAGAAATTTTGTAGAAGCACTAATTTCGGTGTGGCAGGAAAAAAATGCCAAGATAATGCCGAGCGCTTGTGAGCGCGTGCCTCGCGGCGCCCGCAAAGACGTGGGTCGCGCAGTGGGTTTAACAAAAAAATTCCAGTGCTGTCGTCAAGCGATACCGTGTATGTAATACTTGGTATGAGGAACACGAGGATATCGATATCGGTGCACATGACAATGGCTACTACTAGGACAGTGCTGAGTAACGACGTAACATGTAAATAAACAATTTCAAACTTGTACAAATGCAAGGTAATGTCCTCTTCAGTGCTCACGTAGAAACAAATCCTGCAGCTTTCCTATGGTTCAAGCCTTGCGCGACGGAGTGCAAGCTTCGTCAGTTGAGCATGCTGAAGTCTACAATGCTGAGGATGACTTTTCATGCACCACTCGTCGCGAAGAAGACGACGACTTCTTCGAAGCGTATGATGACGATTACTAGCACCGCAACTTTCCAAAAAAACAATTATACTGAGACTTTCTATGAGTGCGGGAATAGTCAGCTACAACAGCTTCGTCATTCATATCTTGCGCCTCATTGCAAGCTTTCCTCAATTTTTCCTATTAGTGTAAGTGCAAAAAAAGGCCACCTGGCGGTTTTCAGAACGCGAATTCTGAGCGATTTCTTGATTGAGTTTACACTACAGTGGGTTATAGCTATATTAAAGAGAGAGAGAAAGAGAACAATATTTAATAAAAACTGACAATTTTATCGCCATCTGAGCGCATTCGTGCATCGCTGGTGTATATCCGTCTTAGCATGTCGATGTGTCGCACATACACAAAGGTTGACAAGGTTAGAAAAGAAGGGAAAGAAATTTACATTGCCGGTCACCTTTTGTTGTCTCCCTTGGCAGGAAATAGGTGAAGCTTATAAATTACGTACAAACCACCCAGGAAAGAACGACCATGGAGGCATGTAAACAGCTCTTTTTTTTATAATTACTATGAAATGTTGTGCTCAAAAGTATTTATTATATAGCGTACATCGAATCTGCATACTAAGCCCCCATTTTTTATCAGTGATAATGACGCGTTCGAAAGGCCGTTCCTGCATCCCTGTTGTCTCCTTGTCGATAGTATTGCCTCTTGTTAAAAAACACGTTTATATTTGTATGAAACGCTACATTGAAATGATTTTGTCATTATAACCAATATATTTAAATGAAGGATACTCGGTAAAGACTAGACCAGATATTTTATTGTTTTCGAACAAGAAAACTGTTTCTTTACGTCTCCTTTTTGCTAGATCAACAGAGTAAGATCAGATTCTTGCCTTCCTCCTAGAGATGGCTGCCTATCTGTACTGGTAAATATGTTAATTTATGCCAGTGGGCATATTATCGTCAATAAAAAAAGGAAAACTGTTCTGGCTAATTGTGACCCAGCAATATAAAAGTGTCAATTCTTGCTTGCTGAAGGGCCTCTCATAGCCACAAACATTAATTGCTATGGGGAACATTATCGCTAAATACGCTAACAGTTCTATATATACTGTACGAAAAAATTTGGAAGTTCTTCAGTTCTCGGCACTGGCTGGTAAACCCGATGTGGAAGCAGCAATCGCCAATCTAAAATCTCTTCATAGAAGTCGCGCGCGTAAACGTCGCAACGGTAAAACTCGCCAAAAAGATAGAAACCAAACCGCGAGCTCAGTAGCGAAACGCGTTCCACTGGGAATTCGCGGCGCGTATTTTTTGATGAAACATGACCATAAAGCTTTAGTGAGTAAATAAAGGAGAGTCTCTGGAATCCCTTGCACGTGCCTCCCTTCGCCTCTTAAGAATACCTGCAAAGAAATAATTGGAATATAAGGTCGCAACTTTTAGGCACTGCCCATCCCCCCACCCCCATCACAACCCACTGCTGGAATACAAACGTGAACAGATGAAAACACATACATTGCATATCATCTAAGGCTTCCTCCTGGAATCCTTGATTCGGGAGCACCTGAGTATTCACACATGGGTGGCGGCATTGCACGACAAGGAGAGACGCTTAACTGGTAGCTCGAGCGAAGCGCATAACAGGTAACGTGTAAATTTGTCCTCCTTCGCACTTTGTGTAATTTTTGCGCTTTGCAAGCCTACCGCGAATACCATATTGCCCAGGAGTCCGTCATAATAAGTTTAGCTGCTTGAAGAGCGGCATAGTAAGAAAAGAATCGCGCTGAGGTATACAAGGACGAATAGAGGGGGCACACAAGGGTGGCTATGCCGGGGGATGCGAGGGGCGCTAGCTCACCGTGTGTACTAAATTCAGTGGACTTGGAGAGTACTGTATTTCTTTTCTCCACGCTGCCGCGCGAATCCGCAATTCAGTGGTTCGTTTGGGTCACGTGGTCGGCGGCGCCCCCATTCAGTCCATGTGCTCGATGATGTACATCAGATTGCTTCATCGGTTTCGCGCATGTTCTTTTAATATTACATTATGTGCTACAACACAATGTAAAAGATAACTGAATATAAGGGGCTGTGGTTTTGGCTACAGCAACAGAAGAGAGTCTGGAAAGGCACTTTTTTGTTACGTGTTGTTGAAAGGAGCGTATTATGCAGATACCTCAAGGGTAGTTCAAGGGGCCTTGAAAACCTTGCACCCATTTTACTTGTTTTTATAATCTGCACTTGAGATTTACCCTAACATTCGTCCCCTGTACTTTTTGTACGCTGGACCTGCCAGAAATTCTACAAAAAAAGAACACTAACGCATGAAGTCGTGGTACACACACATCTTCAATAGTAACTTTTAAATATCACTACGCTAATCCTCCGGGACGGAATGATGAAATCAGCTGTACATTCGAACATGACAGAGCATATGGCCATCAATAATTACAATGACTAAAGGCAATTTCCTGCTGCAGCAATTTTGAGGAAACGCACGCTGGGAAAATAAAAAGACTGATTGCATATTGCAGACCGTGCTGATTGAGATTTTCCTTCAAATTTAAATATAATTTGAGTAAGCTGGAGCATATCCCAGTGCATGATAAACAAACAGTGCATCCGCTCTGTACGCGGATGGGATGGGCTGGCGCTACCTCCCGCCTTCCCCCCATATTTATTTTGTTAGGGCTGTGCGCATAATCAAGGTTTTTATTTGGAATCAAGGTCACTGAGGTTTCCTATGAGAGATATAGCTGTTTTTAAGGTTTTCAACATTAAAAGTGATATTTGGGCGTAATGTTGTCATTTGCTCTCGTTTTCCCATTGTTGTGAACGCCCTCTTCGCGCGAAACCTGAAAGAAATTAGGTGTGAGACACTGGTGCATGTGGATAACCTTGATGTTCACTGATATGTGCCATACGCACCACTGCATTTTCGAAAACTGTGAAAGAAGAGGTGGGACAATAATCTTTGGCACTATTCGGTGAAAACAACAACCTTCAAACCACTACGGCGCACAAAGTTCCGTTGACTTTACGGCGCACAGCAAAGCAGGTTACTGGCCCTTGGCGTGAACATCGTTACGGTGCAAAAACAAATACTGTTTTGCAGCCTGTTTTTATTTTTTGTTCGTAAATTACGCGAAATGCTCAAATAATACTCCAAAAATGGCTATTCCGGAAGCAGAATAATGGTTTTTACGAGTGCAAGCGATGACTTCTATGCGAAGCAGACGATGCCAACGTTTATAAATACTTTAAACAGTGAACTATAGTGCATAGAATAAATTCAAGGCACCATAGTTGAGTGACACGCCCGCTGCGGTGGACTTAATCTGGCAACAATACTCCAATGTTGTCCGCGCGTCGCCTGCTAATGGCAGTAATTTCTTATTTGCAGTGACTGTAGTGTGTGTACCAAGGCACAGCGCCCCTTGTGTGCCCCCCCTCCCTCTTCGTCCTTGTCTTCCTCAGCGCTGTTCGTTCGTTACAATGCACCGACAAGTCCAAACTAGTAATCTTTTAAACGGCCGCTTTTGCCACACCGCCGCCTTGCTGCGATTGTTTCCCTCGGGCAACAGTCCGGCATACTCGGCTCGGCGCCAGCTCCCAAGTGGCACCCGGGGCACTTGTACCCCCCTGCCCACCCTTCTAGTTACGCCACTCGTATTTGGTACCAAAAGTGTCGAAACGCAAACGTTGTACGGAAGTTACGTTTGTAAATACGGGGGTATGATGATCCTTCTTTCGAGCGCCCTCTAGGGCCCACGATCATGCAAAGGCAGCAGACACAAATCACGCAGTTGATTACTGTGAAATAATTATTTGGGAAATCACTGATGCCTAGCATTTGTCTATTTTTGCTTCATTCCTGAAAGCCTTTAAATGAAACCAGCGTGTAACAAAAACCTGCATGCAACGAAAAATTATGAATTTTTGTCAACTTCGTTGTATCCAGGTTTAACAGTAAAATCAGCTGAAACTTTTACCATGCAGCGTAAAACTAGGGTGGAGAAAGCACTTTTTTGCGCTGGGTGACCACGCGCAGCGGTCAGCAGCATGACCACACATCGGCGAACGCTTTTCCGTCTAAGAAATGCAGTAACTAGATGTGAGGTGTTGTGGAAATTGGGGGACGCTTGCTGCACGAGCCCTAAACCACAAATAGTCATCTACGCTCATTGAAATGTCAAAATAAATACACATGTAAAGTGGTTATATATTATATAACTTATATTCCCATGGGTGGTGGTACTGCGAGGTTTTTCCTGCAACATCTGTCTACTTTTTTCAGGAAGGCTTTGACGAACACTTTACTAGAGAGTCTGTTCGCAGTGCCGGTTTATCAGCAGCCTTACATTGCCCACCATAAGGACAGTGTTTTGAAGCATGTCACACATATGTGTCTTCCTCCAAATACAAAAACGTTTTTCTTTAAGCTGCGTACATCAGCACTCCCAGTGAAAACATGGTTGCGCGAGAAAGGAATGTCTATTCCTGTGCCTCCCAATGCCGTTTATGCAATAAACCTGACGCCATTGATCATTGTTTTGTTTTGTGCCGGGATGCGGTGTTTTTTCTTGACGTGTTGCAACAAACTCTTAAAAAAAATCCCGCCATATCCACGAAGTGAAAGATGATGAGAGGGGCGAAGCTAAAATGCTACATCATATAAAGACTCGACACGTTGTCATAGGTCTTCTTGACGGCGCGCACCATCAGAATGAGTGAAGGACATAAGGCGCGGTCGTAGCCATTCTCGCGTCTCGATTTGTATCGCAGTGGGAAGAGGACCACGTACCTCCCGCCGCCGCCAGAGAGTCGTGGGATCGAAACCGGGCGCCGCAGCTTCAAGACCACTACACCTCACTCGCAAAGCTTGAGACTTCCCATCGCTCCGTTGACAAGCCCGTCGACGACGTCGATGTTTGTGGTGATTATGTATGGCTTGTTCGGGATGATGAGAATCTCCATGGGTAAGTTGGCGAATTCGGTGTGTGACATTTTAGCCGCCTTGGCCGTCACCTTCTGCAGAGCGTCTTGTGTCGCGTACCGCCGGTACGTTTCTTGAGCTCGCAAGCGACGAACGACAACCTCTTCTTCCTCTCCTCCTTGTTGGGTAGCCACGAACGCGCTGAATGTTTTTACCTCTTCGGGCAATCTTTGGCTGGCCAATCCCTAGGGGGATCCTGCCACAATCATGATTATGCTGCCGTGTACGGCAGGGACGAAACAGGGCCTCAGCAAGAGGAGCTTCGCCCATAAAAGGACATGAACATCACCCCTTGCACAATTCGGTTCTTGCCTTTTCGAGATGTTACGGGAGTGTCCTATGATATATTTCTTATGATGGGATTGTACAGCCGGTGGAAGTGCCGCATGACGGACAGGCACGCGCAACCCCCTCGCCCAACGAAGTCCATTTTCTTGAGCAAGCTGCGTTCGTGAGGAGCATTTATGCCGCGTAAAATGACAAACCAGAATGGCTACATCTGTTGGACGCGTGCGTCTGCTTGCCTGAGTTTTGATGGACGGTTTATTTTAGCTTCAGTGGTGTGCATCTTCTTGGATGACCTAACTTTTGTAGGCTGTAATACGTGCAGTTTTCTATGCAGTAAAGAAAAAAAACTGGTTCGTGGCCGAGCGATCTGGAATGAGGGGTATGTTGTTTTGAAGTCCCAAGTTCCAATCGCCGATTGTACATTCTTTTTTTGCAAGTTGACTTCTTCCTTTTCAGCCGATGTTTGCTATACCGAATTCACAATTTTTGGGCCGTGACGTGCTCCACGAGCGAGTCCGCGGAACGTGCGCAGACTGACACTGACGCGCCGGGAGTTCTCGTTGGCGTGCTGTTGCCATAAGTACCGACTGCTTGTGGGCAGTCGGTACATGCCAGAATCGCAGACCCTTGGCATGGTGCGAACACGCTATTCATGATACAGGTATAAGTGAGGCAAGCTCCAAATATGGTGCAAAAGCGCATGGAATTTGAGCGTCTGCGGTGACGCGGAGGGCCTACTTCCACTGCGTCAAATCAAGCTCCTCTTTTTGTCGAGCTCCCCTTTTTGCCTGCACTGCGCAGACTGGCTCGAATAAACGCACTACTTATCGTTTATCCCGGCGATAAGGCGGTATTTATTTCATAAAGCCTGGAATAAGAAAAACTACCATGCGCGGTTTTCCGGGGCCGCATCACTAACGTCAGTGAAACGTGGTACGTGATGGGACATTGTCCAAGATAAGAATTCAAACAAGTTTTGGTTTCGGTTCTGTGAAACAACATGCTTGGCATCCGACGTTATCGTTTGATGACATTCTCGATATCTCAGTAATCGGCATACCGCGCTTCTGCCGTGATGTATGCTGTCAAATGTGTCACAGAAACCTACCAACGATTAGTAGCCGAGACGTACGCAGTGGATTAACGCCCTAACATTCACCGCACACGCTCAAATACGACGGGCTTTTCCTAATCTTTCGAGCTTACCTGGGTCGTGCATGTTTCGTAAGACGCGTGTTTCCACCAAGCCAATGGTCGGCTTATTCGGGACTGCGGGCGGAAGCAGTTGGTACTCATGGCAACAATACGCCAACGAGAACTTGCCAGCGCGGCAGTGTCAGTCTACACGTTCGGCGAACTCGAATGTGAAGCACTGAACGTTACAGCGCAAAAACAATGAATTTAGTGCAAAATACACTGCCCAAAAACAAATACATCAACTTAAAAAAAAACAAGCACTTTCGGGCATTCCAACTTGCGACTTGCAAAGCGATGTATCTAGTGCACCAGACCACTCGGCCACAAGCCTGATTTTGTTTCAGCGATTCAAGGGCAGAAATATAAAGTATGTCATGTACATCAAGTTTACATTTTTATTGAGTTTTAGCATTTCAAGCAGCTTAGATTACTATTTCTAGTATAGTGTGTGTGCAGTTAGCGTCCCCCAAATTCCCACAATACCTCAATGCTAGCGACCGCGTTCCTTACACAAATAGAATTCTGTGCTAATTCACCCAGCCGAAGAATGCTTCCCTCACCCCGTTTTTACGCCTTAAAACAAAACCTTCGGTTGATATTATTTCCTTAGTACCCAATATTATATTGGCTGACTCTCCTCCCACATTCAATTGGCCTAGATGCTTCCTCTAGCGTACCAGTCAGCGAAGCGTCACCTGTGTGCTTGTGGGGTGTGACTTGGACTTAGAAATTTATAGGTCTGCAAACTTCTTAACAAAGGCACATCCTTCTTATCTACACCTTCCGTGGCTTAGTTTCTGTTAGAAGACTTGTGACGCACTGCTATAACACAAAGAAGGTCGTTTATTGAGAACTAGCCGGGACGTCTCCGGCGTCGTCCATGCTTTGGCGCGCACTGCTGCTCTTGCCCGCGCAATCTACGTCACGTGAGTGACTGTTTAGGTAGGCCACACAAGGTGACGGTACTTGTCCGCTTATGGCTTTACGGAGCGCAGTGCTTGAGTTGGGGCCTGCCGGAGCGCGGTAGATGACAGTTTCATCTCAGCGAACGAGTTGCCGCGACCCGCCGGCCGAGTAAACGCTGGGCAGGCTGACTTTGTCGGAGGTTCGGGCAGCCGGGCAGTCAAGCCAAGGCATCAAACCAAGAGCCCAAGCCATCATCAAAAGCCGCAGTTAAGTAAAGCCATCTTGTATTGACGTCCTCCAAAACCTCACATGAAACTGGTATCGAGGATCCAGAAAGAACTACAGCATTTCACAATTGACGTTTGTACTGCATGAAATCTCGTGAACACAGCGGGAGTCGTCCAAACATCACCTAGAAACCGCAGACTACAATCCGCGCTAGTAATCCCCCAATGTTTAAAAATCCCTTCAGTGTCCCTATAAAACTTTTTTTATTTTGGTTGTGAATACAATATGCTTGTTAAAACGTTTATATAAATTGATAAGAAATTTATTTCAAAACAAATTACCGTAAAGCTCAAAGATAACAGCCTCCCCCGAAACATTGCCCTCACACTAAAATCGCGCGACCTTCGAGGTCTTCGAAAACCCGGGGAGCTCGCTTCACGAAAAAGTTCCGCGGCCGCTTACACTGCCGCTGTCTCGATTTGGAAGAATACTATCCCTTCTTTCTCCTCTTCAACTTACAAAACGAGGAGGAGGGGGTTAGTATATTAAAAAAATAGCAGATCGCAGTTATGCAGTCTTGGCGTGCGATATCTCGACAAGCCTTGACATTCTTAAGACGTTGAGGGCAACCCGCACCTGACCTATGCCAGCATGAAACCACCGAGGGGACCGAAGCTCGCGAGACCACGGTGAACGAACCGGTACCGCTCGTCTTTGAACCTTACCGCTATGTAAGGTACTATGCATTTAGCAACAACTAGTGAACAAAATAAACGCGAATCATCTATTCATGTGTCCATGCGGTCACCTATTCCCCACAACAAAAATTCGCCCCCATCTTGGATTTTGCGCTCAGCATCTCCGCAGTTTTGGTTCTCGATACGGACACTTTTCCGTACTTTTTCCCACTTAACCCTGAAGTTCGCTCAGTGGTAATTTTTACTTGATATCTCTTTACTTTCGATGGGCGTTCTTTTGGAATTTTTCGGCATACAAATCTTGAAAAAAGCAATGTATGAAACGAAGACAAACAGACATGTTAAGCACAAATATTATACGGCTGTCAACTAATGTGGGCAAATAATTCTGCTCGCTTTGTGATAATGAAACGCAAGCTCTAGGCTCGTACACTGTGATAATTTAATAAGCTCCGCCGTGATACAGATAATTTCAGTATAAAAATCATCTTGCAAAGACTTTTCTCGTCTATTTGACGTTATTATTTTATCCCTTACTGAAACATTAGACAACTGCTCACGCAGAAAACTTCATGCTGAAATATAATTTAGCAGTATTATTTAAGCAAAAACTACGTATTCAGCGCAAAATATATAAAAAATATGTTTCAATTACCCGTGATTTTTTTCTGCAGCCCTTTCGCAAGCTTACAACACAAGAAAAATTTCCATACGTTTTCAAGTGTTTATTACAATTACAAAAATTTACAAAACCGCGCTTGAGGGAGGTGCCTGTATCTTGTGGTTTGCCGCGTAATAACTTTTGCAAGCCCACGAACGCTCACTACAGCAGTTGCGGCAATTGTGTACTAAAATCGGCGTTGAAAATTATTTTCCTAGTTTCAAGCTTTTTCATGGGTTTCCCATTAGGTTACTGAAAGCACAGCAACGTTCCTATAAGAAGCCTCCGAAAAACACCTTTAAAACAAGGAACATCTTTCTTGCACAGTGCACCTTCACTCACAATTGGAAAAAGTATCCAGGAAAAGGGGACTAGTTGGTCTTGGTGTTTTCCACGCAATTGTAGGAAGTAGCTGTGGAAGATTTTCACGTTTAGGGACAAAACGCTCTAACAGAATAATCACAAAACACCCATCACGGCTGTCGATATGGCGTGAAAGAGAAATAAATTCGGAATATATATTTCGGCCAAACTCTTCGGACAGTGCTTTCACACGCCATAGTAACCAACATGTTTTTTAGAGCATAAGCAAAGGACACTCATTGAAAAACATCATATCGCAAGCTTCATGGAAACCTGAAAATTAACAAAATTTTTATTGCAGGCCGTTTGCTAGCTGCCATGATCATTGAGGCACGTGCGTCATTATTCGAAAGTTCTGGGAATCATATCCTTCTTTTGATTCCGCGGAAACCCAGTGGCCGTAGTCGGTGCAAAGGGCGCCGCATTTCAATGCATACGTTTATTCTGATGTGAGCACGCCTTACCCCCTGAGACTTTTATCAGCTTCCGTTATTTTTACGTTTAGGGGCTGAATATAATCCAGCCAAAAATGCACAACGTAATTTCACCATTCGTTAGTTCTTACACCACCGGAATATGCTGTCGTAGCAACATTTTAGAAAGACGCGAAGCCGAAAGTACAAATCTGAGGAACCAAAGCCGTGCACTTTACGATTACGGCGTATAGTATCATGTTCTTGAACTCTTGTGCTATGACACATACTGTCACGAAGCCAAAGATGAAGCGGTTTCTCAAAGGAAAACAAGTTTATTGGAGCCAACTTGTGCTCCCCAAACCACTCGAAAAATACACAGGTGCCGATGCAGCAGTCAACAAAGGGACGTGCGCAAGCGCGTGTCGGGGAATTAAATACCTCGGCATCTGCTCTGCGGGCATTCATATTTCAGTGCGAGTGTTCCTGGAACCACCGAAATACACCGAAAACACTGTAGAATAAAGATTATTCTAGGCTGATGGCTTTAGTTCAAAAAACTCTCCCTATTCAACGACATACCACGTTCGGCATAAAAAATGAAGAATGGAAGAAGCGCTTTACTTGGCCCACAGAAAACACACATAACGGAGCCAGGCGCAGCCTGGCGGCAATAACAAAACATAAACAAAGAAACGAAATGCATAGTTATCAG
This sequence comes from Haemaphysalis longicornis, assembly GCA_013339765.2. Lineage (NCBI taxonomy): Eukaryota > Metazoa > Arthropoda > Arachnida > Ixodida > Ixodidae > Haemaphysalis > Haemaphysalis longicornis. The sequence goes on along the minus strand of JABSTR010003015.1, from coordinate 8,021 downwards.
CATTATTCGCCTCTAAGAGTGCATCGATCCGATTTCAAAATAAAAATGCATTCCGAACAAAAAACAAAACGTTTGTGATCTTGCTAAGTACGGTTTTAGGCGAACCACTTGTACGACGCCGGGGTTCGTGCGTCGTGATGATGTTGGAGACCTCCGTAGGGGATCACCTTGTAGGTAAGTTGGCCAAGACGTCGTGGAATCCGGTAGGGTCGGAAATACCGCTGTAGAAGCTTCTCACTGACTCCGCGTCGTCGGACGGGAGCCCAAACACACACACGATCCCCTATGTGGTACTCGGCGTCTCGCCGTCGGAGGTTGCTGCGCGCAGCATCAGTCAGCTGCAGGTCCCTTGCATGAACTTGAGCGAGCTGGCAGGCCCCCTCTGCACGCTGAACGTATCCTGGGATGTCGGCGTTGTGGTCGTTGTCTTCAACACGCGGAAGCAGGGCGTCGAGCATTGTAGGCGGCCGTGTTTCGTAGACAAGCTCGAGCGGTGTCATCTGCGTAGTTTCCTGAATAGGGGTGTTGTACGGGAGAACTTAGTCCCAAGCCTCTCGTCCAAAGTCGACGTACATTGGCAGCATATCCGCGATTGTATTGTTCAGACGTTCCGTTGAACCGTTCTTTTCGGGGTGTTACGCCGTCATTCTTCGGTGCTCCAGTGTTGCTTTAGCGTAAGATTTCTTGCATAAGCTCTGCAGTAAAGGCCGTTCCACGGTCAGTGATTATGACTTTGGGGGCTCCATGCCGCAAAGCCGTTTTGTTTATGAAGAACTTAGCGACTTCCTGCGCAGCCCCACTCGGAAGAGCGACAGTCTGTGCGTAGCACGTCACATAGGCTTTCGCTACGACAATCCAGTTGTTCTCGGGTCCTGACGTAGGAAACGGGCCCAGAAGGTCCGTCCCAATCTGCTGGAACGACCTTGATGGGACGGCGATCGGCTGCCGAAGTCTGGCTGGTCTCGGCGGCGGCATTTTTCGTCACTGGCAACCACGGCATCTCCGACCGTAGTGGGGCACAACGGTTATAAAGCGTAGACAGTTGTACTTCGCCCTGCTTTTTCTAACAGTGTGAGTTGTGGTGAGATTTCCGGAAGACGGGTCGTCGTAGCACGCTTTCAACATTTTGTCACGGAGGTCTGCGGGGATGAATTAAGTCTCGTTCCGGGGTTCACATTTTTTCACGAGGACAGAGTTTTTGAGGCTGAATACTGGTAACTTGCGTTTGAAGGCCCTACGCATGACGACATTGCGTCATTCGAGGTAATAATTATAAGGCGTAACTCCGGGTCGGCACGCTGCTGTACGGCAAGGTCGCGCTCAGTCACGACTCTGAAGAACGTGCTGTCTTCACGGAGAATTTTGTGGCGGGTTCGACGGGGGCTCGAGTGGGCCCGTCGTCGTCCGGGTGTTTCCTGTCTGATTTATAGGCGATTGTGACGTCGAATTCCTGTGGGAGCAAGCTTCACCACCCAAGACGGCCAGGGGGGTACCACAAATTGGCCAGCCAACACAGCCCATCGTGGTCGGTCACAACATTGAACAGGCTACCGTACTCGTATGGCGGAAATTTTCACATGGCCCATATAATATCAAGGCTCTCTTTCTCAGAGCCTGAGCTGTTTTTCTCTTCCATCGACAGGATACGGCTGGCATATGCAATTACGTTTTCGCAACCGCTCTGCTTTTTGACGAGGCCGGAACCAAAAATAATATTACTGGCGTCCCTTGTGCGTTTCCGACTCGGCGTCTTCGTGGAAATGATCGAGCACGGGCGGGATTTGAAGGCATTGTTGCAGCTCGCAGAATCCTTTTTCTTGGGCGTTTTCCGAGCTGAAAGGGGTGCTATTTTTTGTCACCCGCATGAGTGGCTCTGCAACGCATGGCAACGACGCGCCATTAGTAGGCGCACAGTCCGAGAAATCTTCCACCGCCCATCTTGTCTTTCGGTCTTGGGAAGTTGGCTACGTGTCTGACGTAATTTTGAGTTGAATGAAAAACACTCGCTGAAGTGACGCAGCACAGCCAATAATTTTTTCTGCTACTTTGGGGGAGCGCCGGGTTAACTCCAAAGGGATGTGGAATCTTTGGCCATCTTCAGGTGCACGTGCAAAGTCGTCAAGGACGATCACGTCGCTTTATTAAGGCGTTCCGTCGGAGATCGCAATTTCAGCGCTCTTGTTTAAATGCTGGCACTCCTCACTAAAATTAGTGACCATAGCATGAGATGTGCTTTACTTAAAGTGCGCAATGCCTCTTGCGACGGATACACAACGGTAGAGAAGCAAACTTTGGTCACTGTGTACAATTGGGCCGACGGCAGAGACAGCATTTCACAGCAGACGGCGATCATCAATCTTGCGGAGGGTTGGCAGGGTATTATGATCATCGGCGATCCTTACAGCAGCACGGTGCTCGGGGTTTGGTTCTGGAGTCATGGAGTGATTGGAGGAAAATGTTATCGACTTTGTCCGCAGATAAGTTATTGCCCCATTGTTCTTAAAAAAAGTACATTCTCTGAATTACGTCGCGGGAGCAGTCGGGCAAAATGACGAATGCAGCAGGGTACGTGGTGCCGTCTATGGTGACGCGTGATGTGTTCGTTCTACTTTGCGTTATGAGATGGTGCGTATGCGCGGAGCGTGATATCTGGTCGTAACCTTCTTGAGCTCAGACGCGAATGATCCACTTATTACTGACTAATCGGCTCCCGTGTCTATGAGGGCGACTCCATCAAAACCGTCGACTGACAAATGGATGGTGGACGTCGCCTTCCTAGAGTTACTGGTGCGTCGGGGAATCGTATCTCGGCTTCCACGTGTGGAAGGTCGGGCACTATGGTTTGTTATTGCTGTCGTCGTCTCAGCGGCAGGCTCGGTCATGTGGTGACGCGTCGAGCCGTGTTGCCGTTGTCGTGTTCTGTACTCACGTCAAGTAAAGATCTGGTTGTCGGTTTGAGGGCATGTCGTGAATTCTATTCACAGACGAGTCGTTGCGTCGTTGTAGAGTTTTCGCTTTTCGTCGGTTCTGTGACTTTACCTCCAGAAGTGGCTGATTATAGTTGCCTTTGTGAGGCTAGGAGATCTCCCACGGGTGAAGTCTGCGTTACTTCGGCGGCTTGGCAATCGGTTTGGGTAGGGCTACGGCGAACGTTGGAAGCGCGCTCGACTTCGGTTGGTGGTGGACAGGTTTTCCTCTATAATTGTAGGATTTTGCCGGCAGCCGGCGTGGTGCGCCGACGTTCAACCCTCGCAGTCTGAGTCTCTTTTATTGGCAGCGACGATAGATGTGGTCGGCCTCTCCGCAGTGGTAGCACGGAGGATAATTATCGGCGGTTCGCCATACGTCCCTCTTCGTCGGCGTATGGTTTTGCTCTACCGTGGGTCGGAGGGGCGACAGTGGGCCACGGTATGACGGGGCCTCTTGACGACGGGCTGGAGCACGTCACGAACGGCTTCGGCGTACGCAATAGTTTGTGGCTCACGGGGTGCTTCCGACGACGTAGAAGTTACCAGTGCCTGTTGCACTTCTTCAAGGAACACGTCGATCAGGGAGGCAACTTGCGGTTGCGGTGTTGTTGGGAAAGGTTGCCTCAGTTCTTCGCCAACGACGGCGCTGATTGTTTTCCGTAAGTCTTCCGTCGTGAATCTAGGCACGTTGACGGGGTTTTCCAAAACGCGTTGAGTGGTCGATTATACTGCCTCCGTCATGCTGATCGATGGTACATAATGGGAATGTCCAGAGTCCTCTAGACCATGGAGCTTCGATCACGAACTCAGCGATGGTTTTTTGTTTTGGCAGGGGGGTGCGGTCGCGAATGAGTCAAGGGAGGAGCTCTTGCTCAACGCACCACATCAGAAAGCGCAGCTTCCTCTCGTATGCCATTTCGGGGTTCTTGTCGAAACAGCATCAACAGCAACGTAAAACACGTTCGTTGGAGTGTTGGATTTGCGTCTGAAACACTAGCTGAGCTTGTTGTTTACGCACGACAGTTGTGCGCCTTTTCAAAAACTCCGTTTTGAATTAGCGAGCTCTCGTGATTTTCAAACCAGACTCGAGCCGAGTCTCCTACCTAGAAAACACTTTCTTCTAGGTTGCTTCGTCTTCCATCAGTTGAAACAGCGGACGTGCTCCAGGATCTCCAGCCTCTCTACCTGGTCTTCAACAGGGGATCCCCAGAATGATCGGGCTCCCGAGGTTATTGCAGAAGGACGGGACGATTAGCTTGTGCGACAATGGTGCTGGTGGCTGCGTCTTCCTTCCTCAGTTTCTCAAGTGGTTGGCCGAGATATCTGATGGGAAGCATTGCTGTCGGCGGTTGGTACGAGTGGGGTTTGCTAGGCGACTGGCGCATGCTTGAGGGTGCATGAAGCCAGCACCTTACCAGATGTAACATAGCCAAAGACGACGCAGTTGTCTTGAAGGGAAAATAAATTTATTAAAACGAATTTGCGCGCCCCAAACAACTTAAAAATACACAGACGGTGAAGCAGCAGTCAATGAAGCAACGTGCCCAGGAGAGTGTCGGCGAAAAGAAAAAAGCGGTGCCTGCTCAGCGGGCATATCTTTCGGCGCGAGTGTTTCTCAAACCGTTACACTACATCCAGAACACTGTAGATAAAAGAAGGTTATTGTAGGCTGGTGACGCAAGTTTGAAACACTCCCGTATCAAACGAGATAACACGTGCAGCGTAAATACTTATGGAACACGCGCTTCTCTCTGCCTACAGGTAACACAGCCAGGTGTAGTAGGACGGCAAAAGCAAAACATCAATAAACCCCCAATGCATGGTTCCCGGCAATACAATATCTAGCATGTTCGGTTTTATGTTTTCTCCGAAAATTTGCAGTGTGACATTTACTATTTAGTCTTTGCTCCATTCTCTCTGAGTCGTTTATAAAGTCCATTCCTTTTAAAGGGCATGTATTTGACTTGAGCGAAAGAAAAGAGCTGCGTCAAACCGAAGAGCAGAAAGTTGTTTAGACATTTGAAACTCGGCAAATATGGAAGAAAAAATAGCAGCTTAAAAACGTCTAGCGTTAAAACATTGAAAAATTCATGGTACTCTATTATATCAAGCTTAATCGCGGAAAACAAGTTTTAGCTTCGTTAAAAGAGCAGTGAAATACATTTATTAGAACAAAACTGAACGGGTAGCCTACCCATTGTATCAACCACTGTCCCCGTTCTGATATTTCATTTTTATACCCTCTCTTCGTACATTCCTACTTTATTCTCTCTTCCGTTTATTAAACCAACTTGCGTATGACCTGTGGCAAAAGCATTCGTCGAAAAAAGATATTCGCAACATTTTTAGCGCTCTGGTCTTCCGGGTTTCTCACCACACCACGGTAGCATTACCAGGTCAATACGCCCCATCGAAAGAAAGGTCTGTTGTGGAATCCACGAACTAGGGACGCATGTTTAGAGTAGCGCAATGCACATGAAATAAACATTTTTACATTTTTTACTCACAGTATAAGTACCGGTCACTGTCCAGAGGGCAACACTGAGCCAGTGATACCCAGCGCCGCCTCCGGACGTTTCGTGCAACTCTGGGTCGGTCACGGTACGCCAGCACGCTCGTTACTGTTGCGCTCTGCTTTCTCTCCGCACCCGGTGGATCATATTAGTAGCCCATTTTAGTTTTAATATAAACTGCTCTCTTATACATTAATTGTGCCACACAGTGCAGGACAATAAAGAAGGTTTTTATTGGTTGAATTCGCGTACGGTATGGAAGGTCAAAACAAATTGGCGTTACACCCAGAAGTTAAACGCGTGTGCGGGATAGCTTACGCGTCTTCCGAGTGGCCCGCTCAACCTTCTCATGATCGGCGTGTTTTGGTTAAAAAAAACAGTACTTTATTATTTTCAAGTCACCTAAAGAGGACCTTCGCCTGCAAATACGGTATGAGACCTTTCGCGATGTTTGCGCGCGTCAGGCGATCCTTGTGATTACACTTGTCGAAATACGTTGCTGACTGCAGAGATACTGACTGATCAACATAGGTGTTTCATTTCATTTGAACATAGTACTTGGCTTATGCAACTGTATATAATTCAAACTTGGTTCTGTGTATGAGAAGTAGCGGCGTTATTGAATTGAACGTGCCATCGAATACGACGGAGCAAGACATAAAATCCCAATGCTGATTTTGAATTCACTGCTTCGATTACACAATGTAAATATTGAACGAAGTGTTCATCTTTCACACCGTGTCGTCTCCTTTTCATTGCTTTTTGTTTGCTCCTACCAGACAACCGCACGAACGTTACCATTGAATCCAGCCATGCCGATAGAGAAACATACAAAGCTCTGTGTCGGTGTTGGCTCCTCCGCCAACAAACTTTACGGGTTTCTTGGTGGAACCCAACACGCCAGCTGTAACAGAACAGGCCACGAAAAAAAGAAACGCTTCACCAGAAGGCTATCAAAGAACTTTCATTTGTATGAGGATGTCGGAAGAGGGGGGCAGGAAGGACGGGAACAGGATACCCAATACGCGTATTGAAATATTTTTAAAATATTCATATTTGGTGATATGCTTTTCTCTACACTAACAACTCTGGCGTGATAACTATATTTGAATGTAATTGTATCGCTTTGATTACCTTCAATGAGAGGAAAATGCTTTCATCAGAACAAAAAATGGTTGGAATGAGAGCGTTTGGTTGTGCGTTTTTTTACGCCCAACATTTATTGAAGTTGATGTTATCTGTATTTTTCTTGCCGTTCAGTAGATTAAACAACAGTCTTTCATAACTCGTTTTGCAAGAAATGGCAATGATATGTTACAATATTCAATGGCTGAATAGAAACATCAACGTCTGAAGAGGGCATTACATGTTGTCTGTAAGTACTAGAGCCGTAGCCACGTGGAATATTACTCGTACGACAAAGTGAAACTGTTGGGTGATAAACCACCGTGTGATAACTGCGTTCGAGCGTCCTCGTTGTGAACATATATACTGAGGAGTGCACACTTATCGTGTACGCAACCTGCTAGCAGACCTTATAAACACCTTCTCGAATTTCAAAGCAGCACGTAATCCGCTCGCTTACTGTGTTTTTTAATTGCAGCAACCAATGCAGTAACATGTCTTCGTACCCAAAAAAAGAAGAACCTGCGAGGAAATGCAAAGCCGCCAAAGCAATCTTTACATTGTGCCGGCGTACGGCTCGGCAGGAAGCCGATATTATTCCATCAGCGCCACCTTATTTGTAGACGTCTACTTTCAAGGACTTTTATTTCCGCCATCGTTGCAGTATGTGGTAGGTGTGCGTGCTAATAAAGGTATATTGGACGACTTTGCGAAGGCACGTTCGAGGGCGATGAAGGCGGTCGGCACGACCCCACCGACCCAGAGTTGTGCGCGTCTGCAGCTGCTGGCGCTCCAGTGGCCCGGGAATCTCGATTGTCCAGCGCCTATAGTCGCTCGGCACTACCAACAAAGACACCTCCTCAAGTATCGCACACGAAGTGCCTGATACCAGTCTCTCATGCTGTATTCGGAAAGCGACTCCGTGTTCGGGTGGTCGAAATAGAGCCCTCGACGTATGTTCGGTTGGTCGTCTCAGAGCGTCGTACTCCACCCTGAGCGCCTCCGACTGCTCCGACTCCGAAGTTGGAGCGCCGCCGAAATCTGGAGGAAATCGGGTCACGTGACCCCTGCCGCGGAAGCTCGCCCCGCTCGCCTGCCCAGACGGCGGCGTTCGCTGAGGCCTCGCCAGCGGTTTGTTGTGAGAGTGTTTCGACGATTTTGCTTCTCGTGCTATTCTCCGCATCCTGTCGAAACGGAGACGCCTTTTGAGTGTAGGGAAACCGTTTCCGCTACTTCTGCAGATCAATATCGACGCCGAGGAAGACAGCAGCTCAGACGACGACGACTCGCACGTTTACGGAACGAAGTTCGCTGAACTGTTCGCTGAACCACTTTCAGTGTTGAAAGTGGTGGAATACGTTCGCAGGGTTGTGCACACTTATTCTGAAGGGCAGGTAAGCTGAAAATGAAATTA